>OZ001257.1:9171395-9291395 GCA_963924015.1 Macrophya annulata | reverse complement strand
TCGAAAGACAAACGTATGATGCTTGATCTTTTATTTCTTAATGGATCATAATTGCGTATTTATATTATATGTTTCTATGTTCGGTATTTCACATTCGATCTTCTCAGTTACGCCATGTGGATTGTTGGGGTTATCTTCATACATATGCGCGACACTTGAACCCTTTTGATAAATAACAGAATCGTTTATAATTATCATTCTACATTTCTTATTCAGTACCTATACGACTATCAAGCATCTCGTTATACACAAATAAGTTTTCTCTTAGAGTTGTCGGTGGTTGTTCAAATTTCGAGAAGCAACAGGTTAGTTATAATCATTAGTTACTATAGTTGCATTCAACATACCTAGCGAAATTCCGATAGCGTTTTCGCGCTATCTCTAGCGAAGGCTTTTGCGTTAAACGCCACTATTTGTTTATCCTACTATTTTCCGTAATGCATGTATCTTTATAAGTTATACGTCAGAGTAAGATTAGCATTTAACCTTTGATTCAACGACCTCATATCGAGCGTTATTATTTATAAAAAAAATTGTCTACTTAATACTCTAAAGTTTATTGAATACTAGTATTCCCACGAGTATAGAAGTTGGCTTGTTTCTTTCCATATTAATTGTTGTAGCGGAAAAATAGAATTCGGCAACTAATTGCGACGTTAAGATTATCGAATATTTTATTTTCAGGACAACATGACTAGCATTATAAATCAAAATTTGTGGGACTCGGACTCTGAGTTATTTGATTTAATAAAAAAAGAAAAAAAACGGCAGGAATCTGGGCTGGAGATGATAGCAAGTGAAAATTTCACCTCCCTCAGTGTACTGCAATGTCTTAGTTCTTGTCTGCACAATAAATACAGCGAAGGTCTTCCAGGGCAGAGGTAAATAAATTTTTTTCATTTGTCTTTTCTCAGTTTTGATTTTGTTTTTTCACAAATTATACCTGTATTCGTTCTTCATAAACAAAATATCATCCACTAATCTTTCACTCTTACAGATATTATGGAGGAAACGAATATATCGACCAAATTGAACTTCTTGCCCAAAAACGAGCTCTAGAAGCTTATAATCTAAATCCAGAAGAATGGGGATGCAATGTTCAACCCTACTCCGGCAGTCCGGCCAATTTTGCTGTCTACACTGGTCTTATCGAACCGCATGGTCGTATTATGGGTCTGGATTTACCTGACGGAGGACATCTAACTCATGGTAAAAAATTGAATTGATTTTGACGAAATGGAATCATTCAAAATTGCGTTTGAAGTACAATTTTTGTTTCAAAAGCGTATTGACTATACATTCTAACTTCTAATAGGAAATAAAATTGATTGCAATGAAATCGAACAATTTGCCCATCATATTACATTACATTACATATTTTGCCCAGCATTTATAAATGATCTCTAAAAAATTAATTATTAACATTATTACAGGTTTTTTTACTGCGAATAAAAAAATATCCGCTACATCTATCTTCTTCGAGTCAATGCCTTACAAAGTAGATCCTGATACAGGATTGATAGATTACGACAAACTAGCAGAAACTGCACGTCTTTTTAAACCGAAGATCATTATAGCAGGTATATCCTGCTACAGCAGATGCCTTGACTATAAACGATTCAAACAAATTGCTGACGAACAAGGAGCTTATCTTTTCAGCGACATGGCTCATGTTTCTGGACTAGTTGCTGCGGGAATTATCCCAAGCCCGTTTGAATACAGCGATGTTGTTTCTACTACGACTCACAAAACGCTTAGGTAAATTCAATAAATCGATTTAAAAACTTGTTTTTTTTTACCATTTGACTAATAATTAATGAGAAAACAATAATTTTGCAGGGGACCTCGAGCCGGCGTTATTTTCTTCCGCAAAGGAGTCAGAAGCATTACTAAAACTGGAGAAAAAGTGCTCTATGATATAGAGAACAAAATTAATCAGGCAGTATTTCCTGGGCTACAAGGCGGTCCGCATAATCATGCGATAGCTGCTATAGCAACGACAATGAAGCAGGTCAAATCCCCCGAATATATCGGTTATCAGAAACAGGTGGTTGCTAATGCCCGAAGATTGTCTGATGGTCTTCAAAAACTTGGATATAAAATTAGCACCGGCGGTACCGATATTCATCTCGTTTTGGTCGATCTGAGAACTACTGGAATTAGCGGAGCCAAGGCTGAGAGGATATTGGAAGATATTTCTATAGCTTGTAATAAAAACACTGTCCCTGGGGACAAAAGCGCGCTTAATCCAAGCGGCATTAGGCTTGGAACTCCAGCTTTGACTACAAGGGGACTTAAGGAAGCTGAAATCGACAAAGTTGTTGATTTTATACACTCAGGTGAACTGAAACTATGGTTGAAATTTGTTTTTGTTTTTTAGGAGATTGGAGGAGGAGATGAGGCATATATCCAAATTAACTATTCAAATCTTTGATATTTTAGTAACAATTAAATATTGTGGTTTTCAGGAATTCAGTTGGCTAAAGAAATTACAGCACTATCTGGACCTAAGCTTGTAGAGTTTAGACGGGTGTTGGAAACTAACGAGGAAATAAAAGCCAAGGTTGATACTCTTCGTAAACAAATTGAAGGATTTGCTTCACAATTTCCCCTTCCGGGTTTGAAAGAGTATTAAGTAAATAGGTGAGTATGAAATAGAGATGAATAATTTAAGGTCTATGGAGTATAGTAATATTGAAGAGGTTTAATTTCAGTTTTAAACTATTTTCACAGTGTCGAAACATGGGCTGGAATTTGCAGCACTAAAAACTCCTCTAATTTGGAAGAAATTTGGAAATCATCAGTAAAATGATTTAGATACGCATTTTATAATGTGATGAAATCATTAATTACAAGTGTCGAAGAGTCGACGGCTAATCGTAGCCTGAAATTTTGTTAATGGAAAATTCCATCGAATTTAAATACGCATATCATAATTTTAGTTCATATACATATTTTGAAATGAAATATTTTTTCTGCTCTAATATGGCTAGTTACTCTTCCGTTTTTTTTTTTTTTTTTTTTATTTTTTTTCGTGATTAGTGAAACTGATAAAAAAATCTGAAGCTGTGAGTATATGATGAAATTTTTTTTTTTCTTTTGTTTTTGGCTTATAAAATTTGTATATTTGCATGTATCTGTTATTGTTCATTCATTTTTTATTTTTTTTGTTAAATCACAGCTTTATATTATGAAAGATTATTTTTTTCATGTAATTAGATTGTGTTCCTATTATGTTGATCATGTAAGGAGTGAAACTTTGTTGTTTCTTATTTTTCTTAAGTAGAATTTAAGCGTTGATACTCTATAGATAAAATTTATCCATACAATTAAATTGTAAAGAATATTGTTAAGACAATATTTTTGAAACTTGAAGCATTTATTAATGAAAAACGGGAAGATTGATATTAAATATCTAAGTATCGCGATTGTATTTTTTATACTGAACAAAATAGACCAATAAATCGCACCAGTTTATACTTTACGTTAAGGTATGTTGATAATATAGAAGCTTCTCTTGATCATTGTTCATAGATTACATACCGTTTTCAAAGGTCAATTTTTACGTATGAAACAAAGCATCTACATATATCGAACTAAATCTTTACTATTACACAATTGAGCTGTTCGGTAAAATATATTTGCTCATCTCTCTTTATACTATTATAATTTAATTTAAATAGTTCTCATTGTATCAATAGGTTGCATTTGCTGTTCGATCACAAAACTCATTAATTAAATTCTTTGATAGTCATGCACCTGTTATGCAATTTTTGAAATCGTTTCTTTGCTCAATTGCAAAACCGATTGATATGATATATATACTGAAATACTAACGTAAACTCCTTAATATTGTGTATATTTCATTCATCGTATAAATACAGATAATTCTAAATTCTAGAGTACCAAAAAAGAAGAGATGATAAGTAACTGTAATCGCGAATCAGAAAATAATCGTTTCAATTTCTCTTACTAGCACAAAAAAATTTTATAGTATACACACGATCCGAGCTAGGCACTTTATTACTCGTATTAACGCAACTGACCTTTGCCCTTTATGTGTTGAAACATGAGTGATAAGCACGGAGTACAGCAACGTTGTAAATATTGAAATTACATTTGACGTTAAATGAGATACTGAGTTGCGAAAACCTGACCTAACGGTAGGTATGTACCACTATTATTATTAATAACATTTGTACATTATTTAATTTGACTCATAGTCTTACTCTTACAGCTTACTACATCTATATTATACCTATAATACAAAGCGTTAAATTAGTCATTCTAAAGACACGGTGTTAAAGACACCTTAAATGTATTACTATTTCTTTCTTGTACTAAATTCATATCCTTGTTAATTTAATCGAATATTAACGCAGTGTACAATATCAAGAAAAAAAAACATTACGTTAAATATTATTTCATTTTATTTGTCACATGATTTAGAGTATACAAAATAACACTTTAAACCGATTCGTACTCACAAAATTTACATGATTATTACTAGGCGAGTGTTCTAAATAAAGATTTTTTTTCTTTGGGTAGGGTGGGAGATAGAATTAGAGGGGTGCATTCAATATATCTATTCTATGTGAATTCGGATTAAATAGGTAGTATTCTCGAGGTGCTCTAGTTTTTCAGAATATTCAATTTCACATGTTATTAAGCGGGGTAGTTAGTGGGTAGAATATTTATTAAAAAGCAAAATATTCTCACATCTTTGTCAATATATTATTAAAACCGTAAAAGGAAAAGAATAAAAAGGAAAATGAAAGTAAATCTAGACCAGTTGAATATAGGCATGCATATGATGCTAGGGTGGTTGTTAAAACAATGATGTACGAATTTCAATGATTCCACTCCCTGATTTGATAGGAAATAGAAAAACAAAAATTGTGAGCCTAATTTGAACTCTATTTCAAGTAGGAGAGGCCGTATCCAATGTTATTTAAATGAGAAAATGTTTGTCTCTACAGGCACCTCTTCTAATTGAGATAGAGTTCAAATTAGGCTGAATTTTTTTGTTTTATTATTTCTTATCAAATCAGGGGATGAAATCATTGAAATTTGTACATCGCTGTTTTAACGACTACCCTAGTATCACACGACCACGGATGCATTGTTGATATTGATGTCTCTTTCTTCTAATGATCAAATCTATTCAAGAATAAATAACAATTCTGTACACTGTTCTTAATCAGTGTAGATACACAATGAATAGATATGAATGCGTATTGCGATACAACTAGACCTAGTCTTGGGAATTTTATAATTCGTAAAATCCCGATTATCAATATCTCTTAATTTATGAGGGCAAAGGATTCTGAAAATGAATGAAACGCTACATTACACTAGATTTAATATTATGTATGTATGTATGTATATATGTATATCTATACCCACTTCAGAAGACCATTATGGCATTTCAAGTCTCTGTAAGCTCTTTCAACGCATTTCATACAAAGTTTTTAAAAACATTTTTTCCTCAATTAATCCAACTCTTGTGCCATGTGGGAAGTCGTTGCAGTGTTCCTCTGATCTTCATCCGAATCATCTTCTTCTAAACCATTAAAAAATGATTGCAAAAGGGAACCAAATAATCCTTGACTACGTGGCCTTGGCGGAGACACATTAAAGAAAACTTGACCTATTTTATCCAAGTATTGTCTATACAATGGATCTCTGTTCAAGCTTATCTGATACTGCTCGCAAAGGACCGTGAATGCGGCCAGCTTACCACTGTAATAACAAAAACAAACATTTTAGTATTTCTAATTAGACTTTTTGTTGATTTCATCATTTATCAGACATGAAATCAACAAAGACATTTTAGTTTTACTTGATAAATCGGTACTGACTCATTAAACGTGGCAAATGAAATTTCTAAATGAACAAATTCAATGTAACTCTTATTAACTGTTCAATAACACTTCTGACAAAAATAAATTATTTTGATTGTGCAAGATATATTTTACTGAAATTTCTTACGTTTCGATGGTTTTTAACAAGAAGAATAAAAAATTCAATAACGGCAAGAAGTATGGTGGGCCGCTATTTATTTTTGGATGCTTTAGAGTGTATGAATTAAACGCTTCTTCTGCTGTGGTTTTATTTCGCAAGCATAAGTACCTGTGTAACAGTAATAAATATTCAAGTTCAAATATGTAACACAATTTTAAGTTGAAAAGAAATACTTCTTATCGAAAACTTACTGTAAAACAGCTTGTACAATGAAAAGGTCTATTTCACTCGAATAACCACGCTCTTCGTGCAGCTCTACCAGCATCGCAGCACAACCTGAGCCGTCGGTGCTATACAAGAAGTGTTGCCTAGCCATTATGTAGTTTTTCTCTGTATTGAAGAAAATATTTAAAGTAAGAAATTAAGTCAAGTCTTATAATGCGATCTGTTTTACAAGTAGAGCATTGAATTTAAGTAAAACCAAGGAGTATGAATAAACTAAAGAAATTACTTTATTAATCTGTATAGTTTATTAGAAACGAAATAAGGAAATTTCATTTAATGCTCTTTGGTGTCTGAAAAAGAGATTAATACCAAGTAATATGGACTATTCATTCGTTATACCTCTCCAAAAGACCTGAGCTATTCTCTGATGAAAATCTGGGTGTCCAGTTTTGTAATCTGTTCCTTTCAAACTCCATCTTAGTGCTTCCAACAAAAAAGTTTCCCTTTCTGGAGCTGTTGGGCTCATGAGACTGAACAAACTTGTTAGTTTCTCAAAGTATAATTGCGAAGGTTCAGTTTCAGACTTGACCAAGGCGTCTACTAACAGTATACCTAGGTCTGCGCCGCTGGCTTGCTATGAGAAACAATGAAGCAGGTGCTTTTCTTAAATTTCAAAGCAATCAATCGGTATTTTTAAATTTCTATAAAATTTACCTTATTTGACAAACAAAATGAATTTCATAAAAATGACACAATATTTGTCAACATTGTTTGTAAAAATTTTACGAGTATGATAAAATGTGAAAACTTGTAATGCAGAGTTTAAGAAGATTTTCTAAAACTAATCACTAGAACACTATGACTAATGATTTATAGATGTGTTAAGAAACTAAAAAGAAATAAAAAAAAGACACATTTGTAACCGCATTGAAACGGTGAAAAAAAAAGTATTTTGGGTGATAAATAGATACCTGGTCATGTTGTAGGAGAAGTTTTGATCCGCTATAAAGTAAGTCCCGTAATTCTGAGTACTTTCTTTGTCCGAGATATCTGGAGAGTGGAAAGAGGTTAAGTGAAAATTACGCAGATTTGGTAAGCCACTTATAAATATAAGTGAATATTATTATTGATCGAATACCTGAAATGCAACGTTCTGTACATCTGATGTGCTTCATAATAGTTTCCTGAGTTGACAGACGCTTCTAATTTAGCTAAAACTCTCAGAACACCGTGACTGCCTCGGGAGGCCATGTTTATGCTAACTAGGGATTTTTTTTACCCCAAAATATCGTTTTTTTCTACAGTGGCGACACTGCTATTGTTGTTGACTTGAGATTAAAATTCGTAAGACGTGATTTCGAAGGGGACTGCACATAATAGACTCACAGGAATTGGAATGAATATTATTTTATCTATAGTCTTGCGGATATAATCGATAATCCTTAGAACGAGTGTTTATAGATCTGTAGAACAAATAATAACTCAGTTTAAAAATATTTTGGTTAATTGCTTACGGCTGTTTGTAATTCTCTGTGAATTTAATAAGACGATAAGCAATCAGATAATTATAATGTAGGGAATTTTTTACGGCATGACACTGTTGGAGAAAAATTAAATTTCATGCCACGTGGAGGGATCACAGTATTTCATAATGAATGATTGTTGGAATTATATTATACTTGCATGTGTAAACATCAACACATTATTATTACCAATTCTATTGCATAGATAGAATAATCAATAGCTACTGATATTTGATATCGAAATTGTATTTTGTTATTTATTTATCTTAGCAGTTAAAGAATGTCAGTCGTAAATTAAAATGAGAGCTGAAAGATATTCATACTATATCGAGTATTCGTTTATTTTTTAATGATTCTGAATTAACAATCTTGCATATATTTTTGTTTAATTAACTATCTACGCTGGTCGAAAAATTCAACGCCTGATTTCAGGCAACTCAACACACTGGCCATTGCCGTGCAATGCTAGCGGCCAAAGAGTCAGCTGACTGAAGATATCATCTTCACTCAACGGAGTCACCGTCGAGGTGTTGACAAGGTTATCGTGATAGTTAGTCTGAATAAATTATGCGATGTATTCATTGTTAAGAAGAGATTTATCTCGATTGGTTTTTGTACTGATTTATTAAATAACGGTTATATTGAAAAATCTGAAAAAAAATATATATTATGACTAGTTGTAGTACAATAACATTGACAATGAGAAATATTGTATTGATACGGTAGCAATAAATTCCCAGATATACCTATGATTAATTACTTCGTTATTTTTCACTCTCCTCTTCCTGCGACTAATTATTACAGGTATTGAATATAAGGTAAGTGATTTTTAATGATCGTAAGAAGACACGGCACAATTTTTCGGCTCATAGGAATTTAAAATTGAAAAATTAGGTGCGCCTAAGGATATACAATCTCAAGTTGATTATTAAACGGTTGCATGCAATAAGGCACCCAATTTTTCCTACAAAGAATTTCAGCACACCGCCTCAGGTCAGATGTTCTACTGATACCAGGTTCTAATTTTTCGACTTACAGAAATTTAAGTTCTCGAAAATTTAAGTCGAAAAATTGCTCTTGGTATCAGGAGAACATCTGACCCAAGGAGGTGTGCTGAAATTTTTGGCGGGAAAAATCGAGACACTGTGTCTGAGCAAGCATGCATTCGTATAGATGTGTCTCTGTGCATATCTCTTTCGCTTACGAAATTTGGAGTTTTTGAAATTTTAAGTCGAAAAATTGCTCCTGGTATCAGGAGAACATCTGACCCGAGGAGGTGTGCTGAAATTTTTGGCGGGAAAAATCGAGACACTGTGTCTGAGCAAGCATGCATTCGTATAGATGTGTCTCTGTGCATATCTCTTTCGCTTACGAAATTTGGAGTTTTTGAAATTTTAAGTCGAAAAATTGCTCCTGGTATCAGGAGAACATCTGACCCGAGGAGGTGTGCTGAAATTTTTGGCGGGAACAATCAGGAGCATGTGTCTCAGCAGGCATGCATTTATATGGCTGTGTCTCTGTGCATGTCTCATTCGCTCGGGAAATTTGGAATTTTTGAAATTTTAAGTCGAAAATTGCTCCTGGTATCAGGAGAACATCTGACCCGAGGAGGTGTGCTGAAATTTTTGGCGGGAAAAATCGAGACACTGTGTCTGAGCAAGCATGCATTCGTATAGATGTGTCTCTGTGCATATCTCTTTCGCTTACAAAATTTGGAGTTTTTGAAATTTTAAGTCGAAAAATTGCTCCTGGTATCAGGAGAACATCTGACCCGAGGAGGTGTGCTGAAATTTTTGGCGGGAAAAATCCGGAGCATATGTCTGAGCAGATATGCATTCGTATAGATGTGTCTCTGTGCATATCTCATTCGCTTACGAAATTTGGAGTTTTTGAAATTTTAAGTCGAAAAATTGCTCCTGGTATCAGGAGAACATGTGACCCAAGGAGGTGTGCTGAAATTTTTGGCGGGAACAATCAGGAGCATGTGTCTCAGCAGGCATGCATTTATATGGCTGTGTCTCTGTGCATGTCTCATTCGCTCGGGAAATTTGGAATTTTTGAAATTTTAAGTCGAAAATTGCTCCTGGTATCAGGAGAACATCTGACTCGAGGAGGTGTGCTGAAATTTTTGGCGGGAAAAATCGAGACACTGTGTCTGAGCAAGCATGCATTCGTATAGATGTGTCTCTGTGCATATCTCTTTCGCTTACGAAATTTGGAGTTTTTGAAATTTTAAGTCGAAAAATTGCTCCTGGTATCAGGAGAACATCTGACCCGAGGAGGTGTGCTGAAATTTTTGGCGGCTTATTACATGCAACGCACACGTCTCCGTATAATAATCGACTTGAGATTACATATCATTAGACGAACCTAATTTTTCGATTTAAAATCCCTGTAAATCGAAAAATTGCGCCGTGTCTTATTACGATGATTGTCATTTACTTGTCTTATTCAATACTTGAAATAAAGAATCGAATGAAGGGGAGAGTGGAAAATAACGAAGTAATTAATGATAGGTATACCTATCTGGGAATTTATTGCTGCAGCATTGATACAATATTTCTCATTGTCAATCTTATGTACGCATACATACTTATACCTATACAAAATGTAGTATTTCTTATTGCAAATTATCGAGTATGTACAGTACATCTTTATTTGCTCACTGCTATACAAGTTCTTATAATATAAACTACATTGTGTCGGACGGAGATTTTTCTCTTGCTTTTTGTCTGGCAGTCGCGTCAGTGGTTCGTTTGCCAGACAAAAATAACGCAATTTCGAAAATTGACATACTGCTTGTTTAATATGTACGCGACAGCTTTCCCGCGTTCGGAATATTTCTAATGAGATGTTTGTCAAAGTCGTCACAGAGCTACCATGTGAACTCCTTGACGTCACGAGGCCGTGTTACCTCGTTGACTGGCGCTGACACTATGAAAGGAACATAAGCCCAATATCAAGAAGAATACTTACCTGTGGCCATTTGGTACGAAGGGACAAGGAAAAAATTCTTCAAACTACGGACCTCTGAACCACAAAGCATTATCCCTAACCTCACACAGAACAAGAATTAGACTACCTCCGATGACGGGACAAACATCGAAAAAGAAGAAGAAGAAGATATTCAGATTGCATTTTTTTTTTTTGTTCTTTCTACGATTATTGGGAAAATGTCTAAATTTTCTTTGTGGAAATGGTCCATCAACCACCAACAAGCAATTCTATATCGATTAACGTCAAAATGGATCAAAAGTAAGACGATGGGGGGGCTAATCAAAAAAATTCCCTAGGCCAATTTAAAAACCGTCAAACGTCCGGATTAGTCCATCATTCATCAGCAAACGACCGACAAACAATCGCAAAAACAATTACTCAATTACGAGCTGGTGAGGGGCTAATAACTATGTGGAGGTTGCCAAATGATTTATATTTATATTTATTTAGAAATCATAATAAGTTATGATTTCTAACGTATTCAGTACATGACGTCAATGTAATCTGAAAGGTAACGCCACCATCATCTCGGTGGTAAATTCACGAATAATTTTTGCCGCAATAAACGGGCGGGAGCTACATAGTTTGAACTGTGCATGTATCGTCGAATTTGATACGTATTGCAAAATAATTATTATTGATCAGTAGAGACTTTTAAACACACACCATCGTATTTTAACGCACTTGCACAATGATTTTATGAACTCCACAAATAGATGCCTAATGAGTTCGACACCGGGTACTTCGAAATACTAATTAAAATCTGTGTAAGATGCATTCTAGATGACGAAGATTAAGATAAATAATAAAATACATTGTCCGGTATCAAGCGTTTCAACTTGTTCAAGCAGAAGCTCCGAATGTTGGATTTTTGCTGGTTTAATTTTTTGTGAGAATAATGAATTGTCGGAATGATTGCACACAGAAATCATTCAAGCATTTAGATGTCAGAAATCTAAAACGCGTAAGCGAAATTGCAAATAATGCAGATAAAATAGCTGCAGGATACTGAAATTCTAATGCTCCAAGAATAAACCCGATAGTCAAGTCTTGAAAAATCTTGAGAACAAATAAATCGCGTTCAACTTTTATTATTAATAATTAAAAAAAAAAAAATAACTCTCCATTGTTATTTCGCGAAAATGGACGGTCCTGTAATTCAACTACTCATAATCGCAGCGGATATCCTATCCGTTTCAATTTTGTGCGAAACTACTGAAACACTTAGAAACTACCTAACCGAAAAAATTTGAGATCTTAACAAAGCTATATCTCTAAAATAAATGACCAAACTAAACTCAAACACCGAAATAATTACGTAAATTTTTGTTTACTGGTCCAGACGTTATTTTCCAACTTTGAAAATTGGTGTTAAATTGAAAATAGATTTAGCACACTGTATTATTTTTGCGTCCATAACTTTCGATGAAAAGGGTCTGTAAGGAAATGTCATTAATTAACAAGGTATAATAACTGAATCAGAAAAGACAGAATTTAAAAAACTGTAATTATTATTAATCGTAATAATATGATTATTGACAATGACGCGGCTATGTGCACATTAAAACACCTTATCTTTATCTTACAAGACCAGCTTCTCTTGTACACTATATACAATAACTAAATATCATAGTACTTCATTTATATTATATTAAAACTATATAATATTAAATTCATTATTATTATTATTAATTATCAATTATGTGTACGAAACAATTAAAAATTAACCAAATATTTATTTTATTCTGTACAATATAGGCTTTTAAAACTTTTTTTCTTATCACTGACAATGTACAGTACACTGTTGGGTATGAAGTGCAGTTTTGGGAATTTTTTATAATTCACAGGGCACATATGCAGCTAAAGAAAGGGATTGCAAAAAGTAAAGTTTGCCTTGTTGCGAGTAATTCGTAATTATAATTATGACATCACACTGAATCGTCAAGAAAACATGATTTTTACAAATTTTTCACCCCTTGCCAAGGCCAACAGAGCTGAATTGTTATTCTGAAATCATTTTATAATATTATCAACCGATATTGATTGAAAATTTTAGAAGTTTCTACACTGCGTCTGTGTTAAAACAAAAAAGATTATTCACGGAGAATTTAATCAATGATGATAAGTAATATTTTTCTATATAGCTTCATAATTAATACGTTAATACGAATCTTTGCAACGGAATGATAAAGCAAAACGGCTGAGAATAAGAGAAGAGGAAAGAGAGAAAGAGAGAAAAAGAGAGAGAAATATTCATAGTTCTCGATTTCAGATTTCAATTAAACTCTTCTGGTCCTTGATAAATATAATACTCATCGAGACAACATTTTAAATAGTAACAAAAACAGTTGGAAGATAAGACCATACAATTTTACACAGCCGTCATAAACTTCATACCAATCATGTAACTACGAATTAGTGATAAGTAAAGATTCAGCAAAATACAATATATACAATTATTTAATTATTCCTTTGAAACTTTACATATATGGACTATTTTGCGAAATTTAAGAGATTTTATTTGCGGCTAAGAGTTGACATACGTCAGTCTGACTGATTGCATGTAGAGTTATTTATATTTCATTTTTTCGTATAAAATATAGCGAAGCGATTTGCGTGAATAATCCGTTAATACAATTTTTGTGAAAAAAAAAAACTGCTTACAGCGATGTACAGCGAGAAGTACACTAAAATATTATTTTGATAAATCATAAAATCATCGGCATAATTATTCTCGCTATATTTTATACCATAATATTCACTCATTTATATAGATTCAAGACCGACGTACATATTAACAGAAATAACTTTAGGCTAAAACTGAATTCTCATTTCCTTAAAGCATCACATTCCAGTAAAATTAGATATTTATTACGTTTTAGCAGCAAACAGTTTTAGTATGTGACAAAAAAGATCTATACATTTCACAGCAATCACAAACGTCATGTACTTTGCCACTAAAATGTGGTAATGAGACTTTCATTTTTCATTGCTAACGAATGCACAAGTTTCTATAGTTCGAAGTAGCGCAACACACTTGTTTTCCTACAAGGGTTAGGACAAAATATATTCTATAATATTTGCGCGGTATTAAGAGTAAAAAAAAATAAAATGGAAAAAATACACTTGTGTGCAATTCCAAAAGATACCCAACATGATTACAAATTTCTTTATGGTAACAATAAACAAAAAAAAAATTAACTCCTGGAATTTGATTAGTAAAATTCATCAATCTTCGATATTGGTAAACAAAAAAAAAAAACAAACAAATCATTTGTTAAACTCGAAATGATCTATCATCGACACACTTGAGCATTCGTAGATCCAATTACATACAGAACAGTATAATTTATAATTCGAATTGATTGATAAAAAAAACGTGAAGCTATACTGAGAGATGTATAAACCTTCTTGTATAAGCTTCTTCTCTCAAATAAATAATATGATCTGCATACCTGTCCTCATAAATAAATATATGCTACACACTGCAGAGTTATGAAAGGTCACAAAACAAGTTTAAAAAAATACTCAACAACTGGGTTAACTAATATAAAATATACGCCTTTCAAATAGATTACATAATAGCTGCAACTATACATAAAAAAAGTGATAAAAAAAAGAGCTCAAACTTAATTTAATGACTCAGTGGGGCTGATTATTATTTGTTTAAACTTTAAGCAAATTTCACCACATGATGCGCAGTTTGTTTTTTTTTTTTTTTCTTAAAAGACACACGTCATGATACTCTGCATGTTATAGCAATAAAAATGATTATCTATCTAAATTTAGGTGAAATGCTTCTCTTTAAATAAAGTGATGATCCTAAAATTCTTTTAGAAATAAAAAGTGATTTTTCTTCAATTATTATTATTATTCCTTGATTAATATACATGTGTATACCTATATTATATATATATATATACATACATACATACATACATACACATATATGTATGTATGTATGCATGTATGTATGTATATGTATACGTATATACACACATATATTTTGTTTGTTTTGTTTTTATGTTAATAATAGTCTTCGGAAATATATTTATATAGTTATTTTTTTTATATGTTTTATTTTTTCTTATTAAAATTAATTATATCCTAATGTGTTTAAAATCACGATTTTTAAACAGTGATTTATGAATATTTGTACAGGGTATTTTCATTAAAAGTTAGGGTGCCCAGAATGGTATCAAACGTTATTTGAATAAAATCATTTTCAATTGCCTTTATAAGAATATGAGTTGAAATGACGTTACATTATACAGTTTCGACAATGAATGATACCTTAATTAACAACCTGCACTTTACTCTTTGAAATGCACATGCTAATTGTGGTGAGTTTTTTTTTTTTTTTGGGCACTTTGTGACATTTCACTTCACCCTCAGATCATCATCATTTACATACCATTAATAATATATATTACACAAAACTTAATTTTTTTATTATTATTATTATTATTATTATTATTATTTTTTTTTCTCTAGTGAGTCTCTGTCTCAACATTAATATAATATACATAATTTGTTTTAATAAGAACCATTAATTACTGTATTATACAATTATTATCACCTAACTTGGCATCCCTGTGGTAGTGGTGCAGGCGGACAGCCTGGTGAATTGTGAGCAGCGTGTTGGGCGAGCATAGGAATATCGTCCTCCTTGGAAGATTGTTTTGTCGAGGATTCCTCGCTATCCTTGTCAACAACGGCCACATCTTCCTGTCTTTGTATCAAGTTGGATTTCACTTTTCCACTATCATCGCACACACTACTAACCACCGGTGCTTTCAGTTCATATCCTTCTTGGCATCTAGTTAATTTTAATCTTATGGGGGTGACTTTTGCAGAACGAATATTTCTCAACGAAGTTATACTGGCATTGGGATCTGTTGGCAATTTCTCATCTATATTACTATCCATAGGATAGCCGGTTTCCTCTTTAGAAGGTTCAGGTGGTGGAGGACCAACTCTACTATCCTGATTATCAGAAGTATTGACCTTTATTTTATCCCCGTCAATTATTCCAATAGGATTAACGTTAGGTGTCTCGCTGGATGTTGTATCGTTAACATTTGTTGCCGAGTTGTTTCCTTTTCCTAATCGAATTATTAATTTAGGAGGCGCGGGTCCGTCACCGACAATTTCAACGTGTCCCTCCTTTTTGTTAGATTGTTTCTTCTTTCTCTTACCGTTCTTGTCTTTTTTGCTCTTTACTTTAGGCTTTTCGTCGTTATCAAATCCTGCCATAATCATTCTACGGAATTTCATACTTTCTCTCTTCAATTCTTCTATACTTGGCAAACTTGGTATACTGCTCAATCTTTTCTTTGGCGGTCTTATCCTGCTTCGGTCATCTTGCACATTGCCCAATTCTTGTCCAATAATGCTATTGCCAATTTTTATTTTAAGTTTAGGGGCAAGACCGCTGTTTGTTACTGTAGCCGCTGAAGGTCTGGTCTGTCTGCCTCTTCTTCTATCTATATTACTGGCACCAACACCGCGCCGTCTATCCGAGACACCCTCTTCGTCAGGTACATCAAGAAAACTACCTCCCCTGTCCTTTCTACGTTTTTTCTCCATATTAGCGTCAACAACAGCCTTGTAATCCTCTCTAGTTGGAAAACTGGTCATGGATGCCACCGCTTTAGGAATAGTAATAACAGTTCGACTAACAGGTGGTATAGTTATCGGTGCTGATGTTATATTTCCGCAAGCAGAATCCTCCATGTTCATATCTTGTGTACAGTACTGTCTCAAAAGTTCCTTCTTTCTCATTCTCCTTAAATTCGAAGTTCCCGAAGCAGCAGATGCGCTGGTAGCAGCAGGAGTTATTATAACAGATGCCTGCTGCGCAAGCGGTGGTGCCGAAGACGCAGGCACATAATTAGCGTCCAAAAATGGGCCCTTGATTTTAACTTTCAATTGATTCCGAGAATCCGTGAGCAAAACTTTGTTTGATTCACTGATATTTGACGATGGTGTTTCTGCCGTTGGATTAGATATATGAGGATCTCTGCTCAGGTCGGATTGCTTGCTCGCTATAAGAGCGGAATGTAATTCTTTCTCAAGGTCTTCTTCAATGTCCGGCAACGATTGGTCTGCAGA
Source organism: Macrophya annulata (assembly GCA_963924015.1). Taxonomy (NCBI): domain Eukaryota; kingdom Metazoa; phylum Arthropoda; class Insecta; order Hymenoptera; family Tenthredinidae; genus Macrophya; species Macrophya annulata. The sequence goes on along the minus strand of OZ001257.1, from coordinate 9,274,572 downwards.
TCCGCTTGTGAAAGCACCTAACAAATGATTTGAATACGACTGTGTATGTAGGGACGAAGTTTGCGCATCGACTGTTGAATTGTAAGTTCTCATGTCGACTGGTCCTGGAAGTAAGGGTAGGACTGTATCAGTAAATGTCTGTGCAGCTGTAGCTTCGGAATCTCCTGCGCCGGCACTGTCGTGAGCAATTGGCGATGACAGCCTCCTCTCATCGGTGTATTTTTTATGTAAAGTAGGACTAGATAAATGAGACGTTTGCATTCCCTCATTTAGTATACCTAAACCTTCCCGTTTGTCGTTAACGTCGGTAGATTTTTTCCGTTCGCGCATCATACGTAGATCCGCGATGTTAGTTTCGTTTGCAGAATCTTCATCAAAATCAAAATCGTAAACAGTTCCTACAAGTTTGCTGCGTATAGTGTCGTCGTTATTGTGCATTGCATTTACAATATTGACGTTCAGTACTGCAGGCGCTCCTTGACTACCCCGTCCTCTTCCACGGCCTCGACCTCGTCCACGATTTCTGTAACCAGCTTGTTGGGAAGATTTAGATGCTCTACTACGTGCCTTTGAGGCAGGCACAGGCTTGGGAGGTTCTTGACGAGGTGATTTACCAGGAGATTTACCCTGCAAAGATGTGACTCTGGCTGATGATCTCGTTGGTTTTGCAGGTGATTTTTTACCAGGTTGAGTAGATTTGTTTTCTAATAACATTTCTTGGAGATTATCAACTGCCGTATCAGATACTGGTGTCTCAGACATATTATTTAAAAATGACATTGGTACTGCTGGAGAACTAGGCTGTGGTTGTAGTTGTTGTTCTAATTGTTGATGCGACTGTTGCTGATGTGCTTCAGAATTCTGTTCTTGTTCAGAAATTATAGGAGGTTGTGGAGGAGGTGTTGGGACTTTAGTAGGCGATACCATAGCAGCAGTAAGAGCCATGTTATGCGACGATGATGTGAATGCTGCGGTACAGGGGGACGCTTGCATATTTAAAGTATCTTCCAAAGGTTTTGATACGTGTGGCAAAAGAGATCCAGATGCAGGAAAGGGAGCGCCAAAAGGAGGAGGAAACATGGCTGTCCCTGGTGATGGGTATGGCAAAGAAGCGGCACAGGACTGAGGTGGAAATAACGAAACTGGACCAGTATACGAGCTTGGCTCTGAATAGGAATGATAGGCTCCTGTCTCCATAGAGCATGGCGGGAAAGGAATTGGCGCTATATTTTTATACGATGGAATAGAGGAGTGATCTTCGGTAGAAGAAGCAGATGTAATTGACGATGAAGTGGACCTACGTGAAGGTAATACTTGGCTTTCAGCCCACCTCGTATCCTGGCGTGAATTGCTAATATCGTTGTAGGGTGATCCTCCTTGATTATAATCCTGCCTGATATCTGATGAAATTTCTTCCTTTTCTAAGACATGAGTTTCGATATCATTGCCATGATCTTCTTCCGAGTTTGGTAGCTCGATTAGATGTCTGTTCACCATTTCCATTGGTGTTATTTCATCGACTATTTGATTTGGGATTTGTCCAACTTGTTGATCTATCATTTGAATGGGTTGTACTCTAGAATCTGAATGTGGATCGACGTGTTGCGAGGGCCGCATTAGCTGGTGCGATTGCTGAAGCAGTTGATACTGCTCTTGAATATTTATATTAATTTGCGAATGTACAAGCGCGTCGTTATTGCTTTCTGACATAACAGCATCATTTGGAAATTGATGTCCGCTATAGCGATGACTTTGATTTTCTATGAGTGTATTTAGATGTACGTCGTTAGGATTAAAGTTTTCTATACTCGGCGGTACCCATCTTTCATCCGCTTCAGCCCTATCTAATTTTTCCCTTTCTGCTACTGTCACTTTCCCAGTTTCAAGATCTTCGTTATTGTATGGGGCATAAGGCTCATTGTTATGCAGATAGCAGGATTTATCCTTATCTTCTAAACATTGATTTTTGCAATCTAAATCATCAGATATTTGATTAATACTGTCGTTATTTTTAACATCAGACATGGGTTCAGCCTCCGGTTCAAGTATCTTGATCTCCTTGTCCTGCGAAATTTGTTCAACTGGCTTTTCAACTGATATTTCTTCTTTTTTAATATCATCTTCGGTAGTTACAGACTCTAGCTCAGACTGACCAGAATTTGATTTCTTCGATAATTCCATACGCAATTTTTCAACAAGATGTAAAGTTTCCCTCGCACTATCCTCTTTAGAATCTTCTTTAAACCAAAGTTCGTTGTGGAAAGAGAACGTGAGTGGTAATGCTCGTTCTTCTGGGTCACGTGGTATACCGAAGCCATCGTCATTCTCCATTTCATCCACAGTAAGTATGTCGTGATCAAAATCAAAGAATTCTGATACACTGGGATCTTTGCCGCCGTGCTGAGGTGAGAAGATTGAACGATTAGTAGATTTCCTTCGTTTTTGACAGTCTTTTTCACTTGCTTCAGCTTTTTCAGGAATAGATTTAGCTACAGCATTATCCCTTGTCTCTCTGCTATCGACATTAGTCACCATTTCAGTGTCGTGAGCTGATATTTCTGAATGAGTATCAATTACTTTCTCCTCACTTTTCTTTTTACAGTCTAGATATTGGTCAGACAATATATCACTCAAATCATTCACCCCTCTATCCACATCTGGCAAAGTTTTTCTCACATCGCTGTTACTGCTTGGATGATGCTTATGATGTTCATTCTTAATTGGATCCGACGTGGTGACAACCTTTGGATGGTAATCCTCTTTCCTGGGGGTCTCTTCCCTGTGAGTTTCCTTTTCCACTTTAACGTCGGAGCTCTTAGCTTTAGATAACTTGTAGAAATGCTCTCTTTTCTCCAGAAGTTTATCCAATCCCTTAGATGATTTCTGAGGACTATCTCGCTCTGCTTTCCTCTGTTTTATTTCTTCCTCTAATGTGTTAACCGAGCTTTTACCAGCAGTCTTTTTATATTTCTTATCATCAGTCTTAACGGTGTTTTCTTCTGGTGGATGTTTTGATATATCAGGTTCAATTATATTAATGTCATTTTTGCTGTCGCACTTTTCATTATCAATCTGTCTTTCAGTCACCCTTTTTTCCATTTTCTTGACCGAAGCCAGACCTTTACTGTTCTTTTCCTCCTTTTGGGGAATTTCGCTTGATTTTCGTTTACGAGCATCAACTTTTGGTTTTCCAATGGCACTTGCTTCTTCTTTTCTTGTAGAGGTTGATTGCTGTTGTGGTTGTTTTGAAACCTGATTTGTTTTCTTTGCAGACTTGGGCCCAGGAATATTTCGTGACCCATCATTATCTCGACTCCCACTAAGTGGACTACTCTGGTCTGAATGTTGCTGTTGTGGGATGACGACTTTTTTGGTTGATTCTCTTTGATCTGATTTTCGGCCAGGTTGTGGCTGCTGTTGTTGCTGCTGTTGTTGTTGTTGTTGTTGTTGTTGTTGTTGTTGTTGTTGTTGTTGTGGTTGTTGTGGTTGTTGTTCTTTGGACACTGAGAATCTACTAGATTCTTCTCTCTCAGAAGGCGGCGGCTGAAATTCGGGTCCATGCCGCCCGTCGGAAGTTTTAAGCTTCTTATCGGGCAGCTTTTTGACTTTTCGGCCAGCCGACTTTTTCTGTGTAGTATCAGAGTCCGTCGCATTATCTGCTGTTTTATTATGATGTCGTTTATTTAACGTCTTGACCTTTGTCTGGCTGCTATTATCTGTATCTGATGAGGTAGTCGGTGAATTTGCTTGTTCAATTGCAGAAACAGGAACATGTGTCACGGCACTTTTACACTCATCTGAGTCGCTGCTGCTCTCTGAAGAACTACTACAGCTACTACTGGTACTACTATCACTATTACTGGATACAGTTGAGGGCGCCAAATTCTCCTGTAACTTTTTAGCTTTTTTAGGTGTCTCTTCCTTCTTAGATTCCTTCTTTCTAGTTTGTTCGGGAGAATCCTTCTTCGGTTTTATATCAGGTGTTTCCGAAGCCTCTGGTTGACCAGTCTTTGTACCCATTCCACTTTTAATATGTTCAGCTGCCTTCTTTGCAGCTTGTCTTTGCGGAACGTATGCAAGAATCTCAGATCCGTCGCCAAACTCTTTATCAAAATCGTATATGTCGTTATTTTTCGAATCTTTATTGATCTTACCATCCCTTTGCTTACCAATTTTCTGCTTTATTGGTTTAGGAAGCTTGACTTCTTCCGTTGGTGATTTTGTCATATCCGGCTCTATCGAAGCGTCCTTCTTGCTCTGAGATCTCTGCATTATTTCAGATGCTTTTTTAGCTGCTTGCCTTTGAGGCACTATCAGAGCAGTAGGTACGTATTCTTTCTTCTTAGACGTTTTCACAATATCCTTACCCTTGGTTATCTCATCTGTAAACAGATCTTGCCGCATCGTATCTTTACTGGTAAAATTCTTTTGTGAATTTTTAGATATATCAGCAGCAGAAAATTCTTTTACAGCAGCCTTTGTTCGAAGTACAGCTCCATGCGCATGTTCCTGAGAATCTGAATCAGTATCCGAATATATCGCAGCAGCGTCTGAAGGTCCAAGACGAGAGGCAGATGTTGTACCAAGAGGCAAAAGATCGTCACTATCGCTAGCAGATCCGCCTCCTTCAAGTTCCCTTTCCATTTGTTGCAATGTACGTAATCTGCCTGGATGTGTGTCCATTTTGTCACTTTCGCTACTGTCATGTAATACGGTTCGACCGCGACCAGGAACGTTATTTTTCTTAGTTTTTCTTCTATCATTTTTGGGTTTTGAGGGAGGGGATTCTTCATCTGTACTAGTGTCAGTGTTTAATTCAAGTTTCTTCGGTTTATTTGAATTTTTATTCGGTGATTTAACCGTTGGTTTAGCAGTGTCCGTCTCGCTGTTGCTAATTGACGATAAATCGCTACCGTACAAATTTTTTCTTCTCACAGAACCGTTAAGATACAATTTTTTGTAAGGATTATCGATTTTAGAATTTTCTTTTGACGCTCCGTTGAAGTCAGTTGGGATCTTCTTCTCGTCCCCTGATACAGGAGTCGGTGATTTAATTCCTGCAATTCTTGCCACTATTACATCGAAGTCGTGGGTATGATCCTCAGAGTACGGATGAGAGTATAATCGATCGTATATCGAAGGTCCATGATTAGCTTCAAGGACCGCAGCTACGGCGGTCGGAGGTAAAGATGGTCCGGACATTACCAGAGCTTGTTTATGAAAGGTTTGTTCGCGGAGTCTCAAGAATGTACGACATAATTTCTCTCTTCTTCCAACCATGTAACAAAGATTTCTTACACGTTCAAGATCTTGACGAAGTTGGACAAAAGTACGCATCTTTTCTAGGTCCGCAGCTTGGCCTTGAGCTCTAGCACCAGCACCTGATAGTTCGCCGCATCGCGGTGCCAACAATGGCTTATTATGTCCAGCCTGTAATTATTGATAAAGTATAATTAAATTTTGTTCTTTTTAAAAACGGCGGTCACTGCCTCGATCTACATCTGAGATACCAGTACAGTTTGAAATAATAAAAATCGGTGAATAATGAACTTACTCTTCTTTTCAACTTCCAATAATTATAAATATAAACGATGCCATCTGGATCGACGTCAAGCTGTTGAGAAGTAATGTCTTTCAGACTGACATGCTTGTCGAACTCTGCCTCGATTTCTTGTAGCCTGAAGAAAATTGAAAATGGTATATTTTGGTAGCAAAATTTATTTGATTTTCCAAAGACTTGGAAATTCTCTTTGAGGATTCATTAACAATAAAACTTTAAATACTGGCTACAAAAAGTAATATGCTTTTTTCCATACTTTGCTGCACGTGCTTGATTCTTTTCTTCCGACGTCATGTCCTTGCGCTTACGTTTTCTCGTCTCTCCATCTTCAGAATCGGATCCGCCTTTACCGCTACTGCTACCTACAGCTCCTCCGACCCCAACTTTATCTTTAGTGTTGGTTCTACTATGCTTTTGACAGTATGACTGTAAAGAAATTTCATTTAATTTATAATAATCCTTTAAAAATTAAAAAAATAATCAATTATTAGTCAAAAATAATCTAGGCAAACTTACTCTTAACTTTACACCGTCATCAGCCATTTCATCTTCAATTATCGCTTTCATTTCAAGTCCGTGTTTGAAAGCACAAGTCACATGGTACGCCGTCTTACAAGTCTTTATGCTACATTGAATACAAGCACCTACTCGTTCACGACACAAGACACATATTAGTGCCCATCGACTTTGCTGTAAAAATTATCGTTCTATATTATCATTGAAGTTACAGATAATTCTCGTTCATGAAGTTGAGGGAATTGGAGTGATTGCGTAACTATCAGTTTGATTTAAAATTGTTGAAACTTGTGTATTTTAAAAAGATCTATCTTCCCTTTATGAGATTCAACATACCGGAATACTAGATATTTTTGTGATTGGCTCCATTCTCTCAACGCAGCCAATACTGACTTCAGGTATCCACAAAGCACAAGAAACATGCGCCCATTTTTGTCCGCTTCTCGTACATTTCATGGCACCACCTTTGTTAGGACACAAAACACAGTCTGGACGTTGGCTTAAAGAGCATGTCCTGCATAGCCAAGAGCCCTCAGGAATTGAAGTGATCCCGTAACACGCCTGGTGTACGCAAATGTTGCAGCAATCACAGAACACCATCTCGTTACCTTCTTCGGAATCAGGCTGTAACCAAACGTTCTGCTCTTGTACCATCAACTATTGTACCATAACAATCCAACTTGTGTAATAAATGTTGATGAAAAATTTATTTTTACAAATAAATTTCACGTTAAATACTCACAGATCTACAAACATCGCAGATTACATTCTCGTCAAATTCAATACCAAGACCTTCCTCGTTCTTCACAATTGTCTGAATTCTTTCCCAACAACAAACTTCTAGTTCTTCAATGACCCGCTCCAGTTGAGGTTCGGTTATAGATGATTGGCCAGCCTGGATATTGGACAGTTTAGTCATCAATTTCAGTTACAAATTTGAAAATAATCTACTATTTTTATTCTAAACAAAAAAGTTCGAACTGAAATTATTCCAATGGTTCACGATCATTTGCTGACAGTAAGATGGTTTGTCGGTTTCATAAATGCTTATTTTACCTGCGCTCTTTCCCCATTGAGCACTCCAAGCCATGCAATATCTGTGTCATCAAGATCATATGCACAAGCTTTTTCCGCGCGTGCAGGCGTGGTACTCAGATGATGATCTTCTGAATTGAACCAGTCATCCCGAGATATTCTTATGAACTTTTTTGGCCTAAAAAAACAGAGATTTTCATTTAAGCAGAGAGATTTTAGCACTAGAAATATTGAGAGTATGAAACGCGAAAATTTATTCAACATAATTGCTGAGAATTGTATTTATTTACTCAAGACGTGTGAAATTAAATATGAAAATAGTTAAATTACTTGTAGTTTGAATTACTAGTTGAAAATTCTGACTATGAGTTTAAATCATAATTCTTCAGTAATAAGTATCCGTATGTTTATAGATTTGAAAGGACAGATTTAGATGTAAATTTTATTATATACAAATACGAATAATATACTTGTCCAAATAGATTTATAATTAATCACCTGTACCGAACATAATTCTATGAACAGTAACGTGGTTTAAAAGAAACAAAAAAAAAAAAAAAGGTAGAAACCAAGTAATAGTAAACGGTGGTCCCAAAAAACACAAAACAAGATTTTTAAAAAGCTGAAACAGAGAAAAATTCAGCTTAGTACAGTACAGTTTCTGAAACCGATTAAAAGTATGTACCTAACAACTTTATTTCTCTACTTCCAAAAAGTATTTCGCTAAGTTTTTCTAGCTACAAAATAAACGTTAACAATAAAAGAAAGATTACTGTAGTTTCATTCAAATAAATAAATAGAAAAAAAGAAAAATGATGGAACTTACAGTTTGAATTCACCATGCAGCTTGTTAGACGGAGAAGCTTGTGTGACGGTGACTGCTGGTTCAGGAAGAAAGTCTGGATTAACAGGAACCTGTACGCCTCTTTCCCACTCTTGTTTCCATTGATCTGTAATGACCCAATATTCGTTCGGACTGAGAGGTTCGCTGTCTGGCAATTTCATAGCACTGATCAGGTCTTTGCGAAATAATTCAGCCGGAGCTTCAGTCGCCGAACGATTATAAATAGTAGATTTGATGTCGCTAAGGGGACGGGAGGTCCAGGATGCTCCCCCTTGGCTAGATGACGCCATCGTTTCCTCCTCCTCAGAGGGCCCCAAAGCTGCTGCTGCCGCCGATGAGCTCGGGACTGCTGGGCCCAGTCGGCACTTACGTCTTTTAATCGCGCCCGGACAAGACGCCAGATCATTGTCGCTTCTGTTTATTCTTTTCCCTCGTTGTGCCATTCTACTAGACCAAGTAAGCTAGTGATACGTGGCACATGCAGGTGAGCTGTGCACACCCTGTAATTAATTTTTACACATGTTTTTCTTTTCTTTTTTTTGTTTTGTTTTGTTTTCATTTCTTTTGGTTTGTATTTATCCTATCAGAGAGACTAATTTAAAGTTTTAATTATCGTGTACTCACTACATAGCTGTCCATAGGATATTTATTATCTTGAAACTGAACGTCCCTTAGAACTGTAAATAATTTTAAAAACATATAATTAGACATTAGAGAGGACCGAAATAACACGATTCTTACAAAATCTACCCAATATATATGCAATTTAATACAAAATCTAAATATATATATGAATAATTCAGACAATTTAACTACCGTATCATGTTAAATAATCGCTTTGTTAATCTCTAGCCAAACAATAAATGTAATATAATAAATAAATATATATATATATATATATATATATATATATATATATATATATATATATATATATATATATATATATATATATATATATATTTATATATGTGAACACAGTGTCTACACATAATTTTTTACTATTTCACAGAAACGATCATCTTTTACCACAGTTTTAAACGATCAGTTTTTTCAACTATACTTAAATTGGATAAAGCTTGGACGAGATGCAGTTGGAAGTTACGTTTAAACATTATATTTACACTAAAGAATGGGAGCACTACGATGAACCAGGAAATGATGTGAGGACAAAAAAAAATTAGTGTTATATCCAACAAACTTGGTATATCAGAATAAATCTTCTGAATTTTTACGCATCCCTCAAATCTGTTTTTTTTTAGATTATTTATAATTTTTTGCACACGCAGATGCAATCTCACACACTTATCTATCTGTAAGTAGGCAAAAATGTGTATTTTATGCAAAGCATACAACAGATTCTGACGTACAAATCGTTTGAAAATAGGCAACAATCGTAACGAATTTTACATTCTTTCATGATGATTAAGAATCTCTTTGATACTTTTGTAACACAGTTCGTAAATTGTGAGATCTGAGCGGTCTGTGAGAGCACAGATCTGTAAAAAGATGAAAAAATTACCCGCAAAATTAAGAACAATCTCGACGATGGTCGAATAACCATCGAACATAAAAGCGAAATATACCTTAATAAAAAAAAAATCCTTGTATCGTTAATTAATAACATGATGTTCTACGCAGCTATTTGCCGTAGATAAAGATGAAAAGTAACCACCAATCCTAGAAATCAACTATAACGAACAGCTAAAAATATCAAATAGCCCTAAATCACCAAATCATTGATATACTGTGTCAGTGATAAACAGACAATTGTGTTTACAAGCCAATAATTTGGAGCTAAATATTCAGAGTAAAGCAAAATAAACAGAAAGAATGTGGTTCCGCATTATTTTCTAGTAGTTTCTCAGCGTGATGAAGGCAGATTAAAACAATGACAAATTTAACCGACTAGTTTGAGTTTGTTTTTTGTTTCCATTTTTTTTGGGTCTAATATCTAAGTAGACAAGAATAAGTTGGTTTAAGATTGAATTATGTGTATAAAAAAAGTCGAAAAAAATGGATTCAGTCATTGTAGTTTCATCTTATGCGCAGGTTAATCAGTTGGTTAATATCGTTGTGTGAATCATTTGGATGTTTAGCAAAGAATAGTTGAAATGATTTAGTTATAATAAAAAATGTATGTTTACGAATGGTTTGTGTGGCAGAATATCGGTACTGATGGATATATATAGATAATAATGGTGTAAATATTGAGTATTGAGATATATTTGATGGCTGGTGTGAATGTAATTGAATGAATAGGTTGTAGGTGAATAAAGAGAAAAGAGGTTATAAAAAATTGATCGGTTTTGATGAAATAATTGTATAGTAGCAGGTTTATTTGTGAAATGTGTAGATTAAAATGTTGTATTGTTGATTTGTTTGATGAATGAAGTGCGAAAATGATAGTGTAGATTAAAATCGTAAAAAGGTTGCTCCCATCCTAAAAAGCATGTAAACATTGCAACGAAGGTATATAGTGTAATAAATGGTAAATAGTTTGTAAATAAGAATCACTCACTGCACAAACAGAATAATAACGACACCACAATTGGAATAAAATCGCATGATATAGACGAAAACTACAGAAAATAGTGTGTTCACACGGAGAAAATGCTCACGGCTCCATTATGCTGCTGCCCAACAACATTGACAATATAGATGGCAGCACCCGTGCAATCCACACAGTCTACACACTCGAAATCCATTAAATACCTTATTATTGATCTATTAGCCGAATATACATTTGCGATTATAAATACGCGCGATTTATTATAACCACTCTTAAATCCGTTACTGTTTATAGATCGGCATGTTTTTAATCCATAAACTAAGTTTAACGATAAGTGCGTACGTCTCTCTGTCAGCAGCCTAACCAACATGTCCTCATTAGTTATTCCACCAACATATAGTCAATCCATACTCACTCTGATAAAGATCCTACGTATCAGTTTAGTTTTAAAATTTATATACGAGGCTTTCTTGAATTACGATTGATTTCAAAATCCACCAAATCAATAATATATTTACATAAATGGGTATACTAGCGTTTGGCGCCATCATGCCTGAAAAAATAACTGTAGAAGTAACCGTGTCACGTGACATCGAAACGAGATCTCGCAATTCGGGTATAGTTGTATTGTATATACCAAAGAGATTAGTGTGTAGATCAAAAGAGATCGAAATTCTACATAAACTAGCCTGCTCAACCGGTACGCGTACGGTACGCCCCCTTTTTCCGGCTTTGATTCACTGATACCCATTATTATTGACAGAGCGAACCACGCGGTTTAGCAACATTTTTCCCGATCTCTCTAGTTTGTACTGTACTACATACATTCCTCTCGCTGTTTCGTCCTTGCATTTTCTGCAATGCCTCGTTCGTCGCCGTTTGTATGTATGTATCTACCTTCGTGCTTTATCTCGTTCGTTCCTTGTCGTCTGTCGTGCCGCGCAAACGTCACGTTTGTGACGTTAGTGACGTTTACGAATCAAGCTGTTTTATTGGTTACGGCAGTACCCGGGATACATTCTTCGGCCTATCTATCTCCATTTTATACTCTCACTGGTGCAAACTTAAAAATGTTGTAATTTTTAAACTTTTTTATTCTATTTCATCGTCGCTCTTTATAATGAAGATACAACACGTTACACCAGAGTAATATACGTTCAATACCAGGCACCTTATCCAAATGAAAATTATAATTCTGAAAACAATTTATTTATTGTAAAATAATCATATGATCGAGAGAAGGAGTATCATTCCATACAACATATTGATTTGCGTATCGTGATACAGTCACCGCAAGTTAAATGACAGAGAATCTAATCACCGCCGGTAATAATAATAAAAATAGGTATACGCATACATCATAAAACTGACGACACAGAGAGCGAGACACAAAATTAGCCGAAAAAATGGAGCAGGTAGCGTGTAATAATAACTTACGATCACTTCCCCGCGATGCTATTTATGCCAAAATATGACTAACTAGGATTTTACTAATTAATATCGAACCTGTTTTGCACACGTGTGTGCATTTATTCTAATCCAAAAAATTTCTATTTATGTAATCTTAGCAAGTTTTAAATATTAGGCTAGAATCGTGTTACTTTTATTTTTAGGTTAGCACGCTCATATGTATTTAATTTTTACTATGTATAAACCCATTAACATACGATAATAATTATTATGTAACAAACTATTAACGTGTTTACACTTATTACATAGGATATCAAAGCAAAGATTGATCATGCGTGTCGAACAGCTGAAGAATTCACAAAACTGTATTACGAAAGCCTGGATAAACGAAGATATGTAAGTGTGATTATTAAATTCACAATAAACACTGCACAATTCTATTGTCCAAAATTATCCCGCTTCAGATACAGCTGATTATTATTTTTTTTCCGAATTTATGAAAAATATCCGTCTTTTATCTGATACAATCAAATCTGATATTTCAGCTGATTTCAAGACTTTACCTCGATACTGGGATCCTGATTTGGAACGGGAATGGCATCGATGGTAAAGACGATATTCAAAAATTTTGGGCAGAACTTCCGCCCTCAGATCACTCGATTACAACTCTCGACGCTCAGCCTATTACTGGTAAACAAAAACTAGAGATAAATCTGATTGAGTGATGAAGAAAAATATGATTTTTTATCCACGGAAATGGTAATATGTATTTTTGTTTTTTACAGGTCGTGTTGTTGCGGATCAGTTAACATTCTTGGTGAAAGTAAGCGGTCAAGTTAAATATCAAGATAAACCATCTAAGCCATTCAATCAGAATTTTCTTATTACTGCGGTTGGAGATAAGTGGAAAATTGTTAGCGATTGTTTCAGAGCACAAGAAGCGTTGGAAAGTTCTACATAGAAATATAGATTTTAAGATGAATAAATGAAAAAATGGTATATCCGTGAAGAATAAATGAAAAGATATTTATAATTTTAACTAAATGAGTTTTGTTGATTTTTTTTTCATCAGATCCAACACTGCAAAATTACTAGCATAAGATGATATACGTCTTCTTTGAAGTAATGTAATATATCCCTATGACCTGTGATCATTTTGAATAGATGGAGATTTTATAAATTTTCTAAAAAAAATTTATTTTCTATTAAAATCCTAAAATTGTGTGTCAGAAAAAGCTTATCTATTTGTACGAGAACTAATTATTGGTTTTAAACGAAAGGTACAAAGGATATTGTTTGACTTGAATTATTGTATTGAGATACTAATATTGTTTGCAAAATCTGTAACTATGTGATAAAGACTGTTAGATGCATAAAATGCCCGTAGTATGGCATTTAAATCATAAATGTATGTTTTGGTACCAAGAAAACAAGTTTCAGGTCATCAAAGATCTGAATAATATGTCGACAATTTATTTTTTTCTATCAACAATAAAATGAACAAATTATTTGATGATGACTAAGTGTCTGTTTTTACTTCTTTCATTTCTTCCTTCAATCGTTGCATTGTATATATTTACAATTATGTGTATAAGTACGTATACTATATATTATATAAATGTGACAAAAAAATTGTGGAATCATAAATTAACAACACTTACAATTTGGTATTTATTTTTATTCTCAATCTTATGTCAATGTATAAAGCATTATTAAAATTCCGTAAGTGTCTGTCGGTGGAGCAGTTTGTTGGTCAATATTTTATTTTTTATTTATTTTTTTATCGTTCTTTCTTTTTAGGGATAATTTTTATGAAAAAAATTATAAAATAAATATAGGTATAAATAATGATAAATTTACTATAATACATATTATATAAAACATTGATTCTCATGTCTCTTTTAATAATACAATTTTTTTTCCTTTTTTTTTTGTTTCAAATGTAATTTCAATGACTTAGGAATTAACAATATGTGAAACGATATTTTTTTTTCTTTTGAATATAAGTTGAGCATAATTCTTGATTAAAAATGATTAAAAGATATAAAAAAAAAAATCAATACAGAAATTGGATAAGTTTATCACAGGTATAAATAATATATGTATAATTAAATTGGGAGAAAGAGAGAAAAAAGAGAGGGGGGAGGGGGGATAGGGAGAGAGAGAGAACCGAGAGTATTATTTTCGTCAGATAATAACCTCACGGCGATTAATTAATTTATCATTACCCAGGTATTGTAATATAGGCAGTGTTTCAAAAAGTAGTATATCTCATCAATTAAAGACATTAATTTTTTTTTCATCTTTTTTTCTTATTCTCGATTCAGTAGTACTATTGCATTCCTCGTAATTTTGGAAGAACATTTGTTTCTATTCCCCTGATGAAAATTACAGCAAGTTACACTAAGATCCTATATAATCATATTTAAATTGATTTTGAGATAATTTATATATGTATAGGCATCCAATTAATATAGCCATATTATTATACTTAATACAATTGTTCTATACAAATACAAAAGTGTTTATATTGTCCCACGGTACACATAAAATGACTTAACAGTAACTTCCGTATTTATAATAATCTAGTCTACAATCTCGCATATAATATTCTAAGCGATATTCATGTATGTGTATAAAAGTACATGTAAAATGGTGTGGGGGAGGGGGGGGGGGGGGGGGGGATGGTGTACGATCATAGGTACATAATATAAGCAACTTAAAATAATCTAATTAATACCTAGCAGTATTTAATGGCTTTGGTCCGAATTATGCTTAACAATATCCTCTCTGTGTGTTTCCTATATCTATCCTGCGATATGGTAGCCTTACCACCACGCCATCAGGTAGGGCATAAAATGTTGAATATTAGATTCGGACCACACAGAAAATGCGTGCATATTTTTATGTTTTTTTTATTCTTTTTCTTTTAACGTTGTATTTACCCACCCGCTGATGAAAAAATACATTTAAAAAAGAATAATAAATTCGAATCATATTAAAAGAGGGAAAAAATTTAAATAAAATAAAATAAAATTTTCTTTAAAAAAGAACTATTAAATTATAGAACAAATATCTCATGGAAATAATTTCTTTCTCGACAGAAATTAGTGAATTTATAATTAATTACAAGTTTATGAGACGCTTGCTATAAGTAAATAGGAACGAATATAGATAATAATTTATCTCGGATGCTGGATTCGAAATTTATTATATCTTGATTTCTTTTTCTTTTTTTTGTTCTTTCCTTTAAACTTGGGATTCGGAGTCATTTCCATTTCCTAATATGAAGAATAATACTTGGTACAGATGATTATTTATATATTTTTTTTTTTGCAAAATTATTATTCGTAAGACTTATTCACATTAGTTTTATTCGATGTCGCAAATAATCGCGATGTCTTGGTTTTTAGGAGTAAAGAAATTTTTTTTTTATTTTTTTTTTCATTCCATAGATATGGACATTACTAGTGACTTAGATGCGCCGTCAAGTCAATCAATACAATAGTCTTCTCTTTTATACTTGTTGACCTCACGGAAAAAAAAAATAAAAATAATGATAAAAGAACTGCTGTAAGTAACTGTTAATAAAAGAATGAATTTGATTTCTTTGCTATCAATATCTTTATCTTTGCACTGTATTTACTACATCTTTTATTGTGTTCTGAACTTCACTCAGAAGTCTTGAATTCTCTGTAACATTTCTTGTACCAGCAGCTCTCAATTGCCTGGCTTGTAATTCCAGCCGTGTTAATAAGTCACGAAATTGAAACCTTGCTTGTGGCGCTATTATCATATCTGTAAGGTTTGCACATTTACCATGAAGAAGTCCAACTTTATCAGATAGTTGAAGCCAATTAGCCATTACGATAGTAGGGCTTGCCTTCAAATTAATAATACTAGTTTCGATTGCATTTGATATTTCCATAACGTTATGTTTAACACCTTTGCACTCGCTACTTTGTTTGCCTGTTTCCTCCTCAGAAGGTAATGAAAATTTATTACAATTTGGTGTTGCATATATGGAAGAACCAAAATGTTTGCTAGTTGATACTAAAGACTTAGGTGGTTTTGCCGGAACAATAGGTTTTTCTATTTCAGTTGAAGACATGGGTGGCCAGACTCTAGGATCTCCCTTACTTGTTGAGCTACGCGTAGAAGCGGCACTGTGATCTTCGGGAGAATCTTCCCCAGGATCAATATCTTGTCTACTACCACCCTTGGTACTTAATTTTGGACTAAGGGGTTGATTATCGCCAGAAGCCTCTTTATTTTCCCATAATTTTTTCAAGCTACTGATACTTCCGGTACTTCGTCTTTTGTCATCCGTCTGATCGTCAAGAACTGTTTCTACAACAGATTCAGTTAATATACTGCCTCCAATTTCGTCTGACCGTTTAATCTTTTCGTCAGATTTATCCGCGTTATCCACTTTTCTTAGTCTTGCTTTAAAGTCAATTATCTGGCCTTCCACAGCTTCGTCTTTCTGAGGATTGCTCCTTTTGTCAACTTTTTTAAGCTTAAAGCCAACATTACCTGCGTTTAGAATCCCTTCTGTTATCGGCGAGGAAACACGTGTTTCCTTATAATTACCATATTTTTCAGTCGAACTACGCGGGGTCGTTACTCGATCTTGTATAGCTACCGGCATTTCAACATTTTTTGGAGTAGTGGTCGCGTATTCATTCTGTAGATTCTGTCTGCTTGTATCAATGCTGAAACTCGCGCATAATTCAGATAATAATTGAGAGGCCGGATCTAAAGGTGCAGAAGATGAGTTATTAGGATTGTTAGTTTTCTTAGTTGGATTTCCGTACTTCATGTCTGCACTTTGTTTTATTTCGTTTATTAATTTCAATTCCAACATTTCCTTCATTCCTGGTTTAGATATGAAAGTATCAATACTATTTTCCACCATCGGTAAAGGTGGCGGTGGTGGAGGTGGAGGCGGTGCTTCTTCCGGTGGTGAAATAGGGCTCATAACTTCAATTTTAAAGTTACTAGATTCCTTATTTTTATATGTACCCTTTTTTTCCTCCACTGGTTTGGTCGGAATACAGCAAGTCTCGCCAGAAGGCTCTCTTCGTCTTAAGCTTACGCCAAATCTAGAGCTGGCTTCTCTGACCGAAGGTTCTGTATTCCTAACGTCGTTATTTCGTTCATCAGGATCTTCGTTGGAGTCATCCTTGGACCTTCGCTCACTGCTTGCCTTTCTAATGCCGATAGGTGATCCAGCTATTTTTGTATGTGACGTATCACTGCCAGGAGAGGCACTCACTGGCGGCAGTAAGTCACTGGGATTAAATAACTCGCAAGGAGGTGGTGGCAAGTCGAGAGGCGGCGGTGGGAACTCTAAGTCGGCTAATGTCGGTTGAACAGCTCTTGAGGGACTAGCAGTTCTAAAAGTAGAAGTATTCGGAGCTCGAAATGTTCTCAAATTGATATTTTCAGTATTATTTTTTCGAGCTGTGACTGCTCTGCTTCTTGGAGAGCTTGGTGGTTGATAGGTACTAACAACGCCGCTGGAGGAGTTACTGCGCGTCATTTGGGGCTGATTACGTAAATTGTTTTGGCGAGGTGAGAGAGAGCGGTGTTGCGGTGTATCCAGCGAATTTGCAACCTCGTGCTGTTCGACGGAGGCAGATAAAGGAGTAGAGGCTGAAACTCCTTCTTGATTAGAAGGGATTCCACTCTGTCGAAGAGATTCCAGGTAAGCTCCAATCCGTGCGCCTTTTGGCAATGTGCCGTAACGATTAATTGCCCTTTTAACATTTTGCACCTCCAGAGCTCCTACTTGCACTAGCTAGAACAAATTTAGCAAGTTAAACTCAAAGTCGTATATATGGAAGTCATTCAAGCAGTGCTGTATGCATTTACCGTTCGTTTTTCATACGTAACAATGTCAAGTATAAATAATCCATTATTTACATTTCTCACATTGCGTAAAATAAATAATAACAAATACACTCTAAAGATGTTGTACTCCGCTACCAATGTTATGCTAAGTATCTTCACACTGAAGAAATTACACCGTTTACACTCGGTGTAATTCTGCGGTGAAAAAGAGCTTTAGTTTGAGATAGCTCGCAACATCTATTATACCTTCTGTGGTAGGGCGTCCTTAGATGGGTACGGTCGTGTTTTTATTTGTTTCTGATTGCTCTGTGCGTTGGTTAAAGGTTCTGGCGAAGTTGACGGCTGGGGAATATAATTATGATCCGCCGTTCCCTGGGATCCATCTCCGTCATCGTCTGCTTCACAACCTCCTGTAGTAATTGACTGTGTAGCCATTGTCACAAGATCTCGTGTGATACCTGAGTTGTCATTAAATAAAAATAAAATAAGGTATACTATACATTGGGAATGACGGCGATGGTTGGATGAAGTTAGATTTTATAAAGAATTTTTTTTCTGTTTTGATATGCCTGATATCTCCTGATCTTTTACTTTTTACAAAATATAGTATTAATCCAATCTACTGGCTTCACAATAACCAGCATCTACTTTACGCGATTTAATGTATCTTTAACAAATGACGAATGTTGAATTTTAGATGAAAGTATGCGACGTTTAGGCCATGCAATTAGAAAAAGAATTTTATGAAGCTATGATATTCGCAATATATTCGATACTCATTTAGAGAATCAGGTGGAAGTTCATCTATGGTAAGATTCATGCTAAACTATCCATCATGATACCTTCTACGTTTAATCCATTTTCATACGGGTCATTCTCCCTATATATAATATGCCGACAGATAGATTGCTGTGAATGAACTTTCCACTCTGAAATAATTAACATTTCCTGATTCGATGTAAACAAACTGTACTCTCAGGTCTCAGCTTAAAACTGAATTCCGCTTGTTTTATCGATCTGTTTGCTATGGCATTGATTTAAATATTTAAATACGCATGACACTTGGTCTGATTCGGCTTCTAATTAGAATCCAAAATGATATAATTATTTGGTCAAGAAATTTAGTGCTGATTAAACTAACAGAGATTTTACAGCTGGCAAGTTAGGAGTAATCTTTAAGTTATTATTAAGATTGACGAATGTTAAAAACTTTCGTGTAATACAACATTGTCGTTTAAACATGTTAAAACTATTTCTGCTGAATACCTATAGCGACTAAAAAGTGAACAAAAAATCTGATAATATTCTTGGAACCACTTTGTTGTGGATTACATTATTACATATGCATTGCGATTGGTAAACTCATATAACACTGCTTGATATTTATGAAACAAACTGATTTTTGTAAATGTTTGGACGATGAAAAATAAATATGAAATAAATTGGGTTTCTACTACAAATGACATAGAAAAAAAAAGTCAACAGAAATTTAACTATGATTCAGCAAATTAGGATGCAGATAAATATATGTATACATATATTCAGTAAAAAAAAAGTAAAATTGAAAATGTTTAAAAGATTTTATCCCTGTAAAGTTAAATCTGTATAATTTGAAATTAAATAATCTTGAGTAAAGAATAATCAGCGATACTAGTAAATGAAATTTTTTTTTACTGTTCTTAAAACAGAAATGAAACACCTTCAATAACATTTTATGTCTAAGAAATATTTAATTTTATAATATAATAAATCACTGTACAAAATTGTACAAAGGTACCGCAATGATATTTAACTATTTATACCTTATATAAGTCTATATGAATGTACGATTGAACGGATGTGCTATAATAAATGAAAGGCAAATGCTTTGTAGCTGAATAATAGCTGTATACTGTATGTACATACATACATATAACAAAAGTTTTTTTTTTTTTTTTAGGTATTTAACAGGCAATTCATTATAACTTTGCACTTACAATAAAAAATACTACAGTTGTGATTTTATAGTAATAAAATTTTAATACAAATTTTCAATATCATTGAATATCATTGTGTGCATGTGTTTGTGTAATTTAATGCTCGTATTAAGTATGACAATAGATAGCAATTATAGTATGTACATACCTATAAGCCGAAATAATTGTTAACGTAAATCTCATGCAATATATAACGTTATCTAATTGTTACATACATAGAGTATCAGTGTTTGATCAATTGTTTTAGATGCCAGTGGAAAATGTTCAATATGTTATTATGTAAGTGTGTAAAAAAGGCTTATAATTCTTACTTCAAGTTATCCATGTTACCCAATTTCTGGAGAATGACCCATCTACTGTTAGCTTTGTCTGCTGAGTGGAATGCCAAATAAGATATTCAAATAAAAATAATATATGAACAGCAATTTAAGCAGAACGTGCATACATCATTACGCTTAATTATCGTAAATGAATACCTTCAAAAATCTTATCAATACCATTTAGATCTGTGCCGTCATCAAGGGTAACTGTGCCCAAATCTGCATTCTGCTGATCTTGTTCTTGATATGCCGAATCACGAAAAGAACTACACGAAGATAACAAGCTGTAACATTAAATTGAAATAATAATGTTAATATAAGTACTCGTTAGCCATTAATCATAGCAATTTGCGTTAAAAACAAAATTAATTCAATATACCTAGTGCGTTTCGGCGGTGCTGGTGCCTGTTTTCCTTTTTTATTAGTAGAACGACGCATTTGTACAATGTTGCTATTACTTTTACTCGTCAAACCTCCCATAAATGTGCTTAACTTATTTACCGATGCGCTATCTAAAATTGAAAAATATATGAAAATTTGATAACTGATATTAAATATCAAGTAATAATAAACCTTAATTAAATTGATCATCCATCAAATTTAGGATACGAAATTCACCTTGAATTAAACTGGAAGAAGATAATTGGTCCGTAACAAGAACCAGTCCATGAATATTGCCGGTACTTCCAGTCTGAGATTTTTTGTAAGATAATAACGGCATTTCACCTCCTCCTTGCAGCTGTTTTTCTACCTCTAAACAACATCATACTTCTAATTTATTCCTTTTCGATCTTAATAAGATATGACTAATGTTATTTTTTTTATTTATTTTAAATTCTAAAAGGACAACGAACTATATTTTATTATTTTTTACTTTGTTCTGTTTTGTTTTTATTGTACAATTGTTACCCTCTGTAATGCTTGACTCTTGAAACATATTCTCTAGAGAATGATGTATCTCTTTAAATGAAGGACGCTCTAAAGCAGACCATTTCCAACACTGCCTCATCAGATCGTATACTTTAGGCGGACAACCAGGAGGACATTCCATGCGATATCCTTTCTCCAGCATGTGATAAACATCAGTTAAATCGACGCCTGGGTATGGAGACATTCCGTAGGTGGCTATTTCCCATAACAATATCCCAAAAGCCCATACATCAGACTGTGTAAAAGTATATAAATTGTTTGAGTATAAAATATGAGATAGTAACAGACGTCAGACTCATTGGAACTTTCTAACTTTATGTCTTTACTTTTGTTGAAAATTTGTTGTAAGCAAGACCCTCGGGAGCAGTCCATTTTATTGGAAATTTGGCACCTGCGTGGGCAGTGTAAGTGTCGTCTCTCATGAGTCGGGCTAAACCGAAATCTGCAACCTTTACTAGGTGGTTTTCTCCGACTAAGCAATTGCGGGCAGCCAAGTCCCTAGTTTAGAAAGTATTAACGTTTAGAGTTATTAGATTTTATGTCGTGATTTTGAGGGTCGACTTTTTTCTCTGTTTATCAATAGTAATAATTTTCTTTTACCTGTGAATGAAATTTCTACTTTCCAAGTAGCTCATACCACTTGCTATTTGCGTAGCCATGTGCATTAGGACAACGGCGTTAATTTGGTGTTTGCTTTCGTTGCGTAAATAGTCAAGGAGGTTTCCCTTGCTCATGAATTCAGTAATTATATAAAATGGAGGCTCCCTTGTACAAACGCCTAGTAATTGCACTAAGTTTCGATGTTTCATCTCTTTCATTATTGCTGCTTCTTCCAAAAAATCTTTCAATGCCATTGTGTCCTCCTGTACAAAATTTCACAATGGAAAATTTACACAAAAGTAAATTACTCTTGCCCTAATGTAACACCTAAAAATTCTCACCTTTAGCGTTTTTACAGCTACTGTCATGTTATATCTTTTCCATAAAGCCTCGTACACGTCTCCATATTGACCCCCGCCCAATTTATGCTTCATTACTATATCCGTTCGATTAATTTCCCATTCGTCTGGCTCTAAAAAAAAAAAGGTATCGGAGGCAAGAATTAGGGTTGAATCAATATTCATTAACACATTTAGGGATTCAAATTATACGTATTCAGCTAGTTTAATTGATTTATCTACAGTAATCGAAAATACTGTAGCTTTTATCTGAGTATATTACCTGGACTTAAAGGGAAAACAGTAGGTTTGTTATGTTTAGGTGCTGGATATAGTAGCTGAGTAATCAGACCATCAGCCAGCATAGAATGATGATGTACTAGCTCAGCTAAGGTGTTAAATTTGCTCTCCGTTGTTACAAACATCTAGAACAATGTTAAGTTTGATAATTGAATGGTATTTTTTTTTTCGCTTTTAAGAATATTTTAAGAAACTTGTTTTTCCTTTATAATTATTACCGACCTTTCCTTCGCTGTCTTCATTTATTCTATAATGATAGACACGCCCTTCATATCTTAAAGAGATACTTCGTTGCCCAGGACTGCTTTCTGATTCTCTAACTAAGAAACTTCCATTTATACCGGAACTGAGGAGATACTCAGCCGCATTTCTTGATATCCGACCATGATACCACGAATGCTTCTCTAAAGAATTTACTGGAGTTACGTAATTTGAAGGTACCCAACCAACTTGACCAGTGCTAGAATGCGCCTCGCACCACTCTCCACTTTTGTTGTAACTTAATATACGGACTTGTTCCCCTACATAAATACAATTGTAATAATACCAAGGAACACACCTGAATGTTAGCTCTAGCAATTTTTTTTTATCAAAACAAATGTCTATTAAAGCAAAAACTTCAAGTCCTCTATCATTTTTTTACTGTAGCTTTAGGGTTGTGACAAATAATGAACAAAAAGTTTATCACTTCTCAGCGCTAAATATTGAAAATTATAACGCAGGGAAATTCAAATACAATCTCACCTTTTTTAAGGCTCAATTGATTTTCACCACCGGCTTGAAAGTCGTATAATGCGACAAATAACTGCGGATCATCTTCTTCCTGAGCCAAAAGATTCTCTTTGCTTGTCCATCTATAATTAATCATAGGTATATAATTTCCCAGATAATTTATGGCGAACTTTTAATTCGTCTGAATATTCATTATTTTATTTAAAGAAAATTTCGAAATCAATTGCCAGAGTTTGAGTATCCAAAAAAATAATAAGGTCAAAAAAAATTCAACAGAAAATGAAAAATCTTAGACGATTTAAAGAGTCATTTGTAAAGAACATATTATTTTAAATCTTATTGATATAAGAACATGATTGTCATTTTTAACTCTTAGTACCGATTTGCAGCTTCCAGAAGTCCGCTACTAGTGACGCTGCTGTGCTGCTGTAAACTAGATTGCTGCGAAATTGATTGAGAACTTGAACCGCTGGGTGGATCCCCTTCGGGCAAGGCTGGTATATGAGGTAGAGGTCTACTCTGTAGCAGTGCCTCTGAAAAAATAAAAATATCTAATGAAGATCAGTTTAGTAAGGCATACAATTAATTTCTTGCATTTGTTACACTCATATGAATAATTGAGAAAGACTTTGAAGCATATTTTATCTTCTCTGATAGACATTGTTCAACTCAAACATCCTACTTAAGTCTCTAAAAAATTTCATCAAGTATTGGATTAATTCAAAATTGAGGAACAGTTGCTTGCAAACTTTGAAACTTCGTTTTATTATCATTAAAAATTTGGTTTGATTGTGTTCTTCCTCAAAGCTATAGAACTAAAATTTGGATAAAAGAAGAATGAAAATGAAACACATTTAGATTCAATTATGGTAAGGTCAACCCTTGGAACATTGATGAAACACAGATGAAAAATTGACTATCTAATTAAATAAATAAGACAAGTCCTAAAACATATTGCATCATAAGAGCAGCTGCAGTTTAATCTATAAAAGAACATCCTTAATTTGATATTTAACAGTTTAAAAACTGTGATAACATTTAGTCTAACAAAACAACAAAACAAAATCATTAAAAGATGAAGCCATAAATTCGATCTAACTTGTTCATTGCTTTTCTGGCTGTTGAAATTATTCATCATTTAGCTAGTTCCATTATATCAATTCTTTGTTAATGAATACAACTTCCATATTAAATAATTCGAAAAAAAATTAAACTGTGATAAATGAGATCAACTTCCCATCATGACGAATGATTGAGTCAACAAATGCTTATAATACTTAGTTATGGTAAAAATGTTTCACGATTGATATTGAGGGATGATAAATGGTAGGGTGGTGTGATGTATTAATAATAAAGAACAAATGAGGTTGAAATAAAATCGATTTTGATTTAGTGTATAAGACAGGGAACAGAAGAAGAGAAAATATTATCCTGAATTAGAAAAGGTGGGGGTTTGAATAAAGTTTTTTTTTTTCTCCTGTTTTCGTAATATAGTGGTGATAAAGTGAAGAGAAAAGGATTGTGAAAAAAAGGGAGGGGTAGTGTTTCGGGATGAAAAATTGAGTTAATATTACCACTGTGTTCGGTAAATATGTTCGATCCGATAAGTCGAGATTCTTTTGGGTTTCGGGGCTGTTTCCGAGTTTGTCGTACGGCAGACCCGGTGGGAATCACTCTGTCTTTAGTCTGTTGAGCACCCATAGTTCCTCGATTAACATGCCCTTATATTCTGCCCCGGCTGTAAGTACGCCGAGGTCAACTGCTTCGTACATCAACTTACAAAACAATATTATTTAATGCTTTTACATTTTACGTATGTTTATTTATATATTTAATTTTTAAAAATAACCGAGTAACCGCGATCACACTATCCTTGTAGATTCACATTTTTATGTGTCAATTAGATATCGCACTGCCATTCGCCATATTTGACAGCTTTGACGTCGATTATTTAGTTTCTCAGTGCATTAATATGGGGCAGCACGGTATTGTGAAGAGAGATAGAGAGAGAACGATAGTGGGAGAGAGATGGTGGTGCAACTTCAATGTGCAACAATTCACCGATTATATTTATGAATGAGAACTTTGATAGATCAGAAATAATATTAGTTAATAAGTAAACGAAGTATCCTCTGTCTTAAGTATAGAAAGAAAATCACTACCGGTTACACTAATAACAATTTAACTAAAACTCTACGACAAAATACTTTATAACTATACATTTTATATCAGCCTTTTATAATACACACACAGTAGTACCGAAGATGGCCATGCAAGTTGTTCCTTCGGTTTTTTATCGCAGCTTTTCGACCTACCGCTGAATGATGCACACAGAGTCGACGTTCTATTCGACCAATAAGAATTCGCCGTATTTGTAGGTCTCTACGCTATCGATTATTACAACTGTTGAAATGAATTACAAATATATCGTCAAATCAATGAATGGATTTCTCATTTCTTATTGAAATTACAACGATATATGTCATTCAAAATAACAATCCATTCTCTTCATTTAACGAAAGATTTATTTTACTATTTATGAACATTTTTTTCAAATTTCTAATAATCTTTTATCAGCTTCTCAAATTCCCCGCGACTGCGCGACAGAATAAAGTCAAGAATCTTCTCCCTTGATCAAGCCATTGCACCCGGTGTATGTACCGTGGCAGAATCAGGTTCTCGGTTCATACCTTCCTTAAGGGGAGATTTTTTTTTGACAGTTTCAAATCAAATGTTAATACCATGTTGTCTTTATAGCTATTAAATGACAAAAAAAAGAAGCGAAAAAAACCTAGTACCAAAATTGGCACGTCAATAAGGCCGTGAAGTTTTTCACTGTAATGTAAGAAAAAAAAATATAAGGTATATTTGTGATAACAGATGAGAATTGTTTGAATACTGACAGGTCTGAGCTGACAAGAGAGTCGGAAGGAAAAAATAAAAGAAAAATACTTTAATTCGATTAACATTAGTAGCACTAGAACACACGTACTGAAAAGAAAAAAAAAAACAATAAGTTCTTCAAATTGTTCTCTGTTCTTTATCTCGTTTTTTTTTTAAATTGCGAACGTCCTTTTTGTCGGACGTTCGCGCATATCAAGTCGGAAAAAAAAATATCGTGAATTCGAAAGACTGAAAATAATATCATATAACAAATGGCCTAGCTTCCAGGTAATTCTTAAAAATTAAGAGAAAACAATTCTTTTCTAAGGTATTAACGTTGGGTTTGGAATGCGATTTCCTATCAAAAAATCTAGACAGGTTAGGTTCTACTTTTGCAACGTTGAAATTTGCTCATCTATTAAGTGGCTTTTGGAGAAAATAGAGTGGTATTTACCATTTTATCATTCGTAAGTACATATATACAATCACACACGTGTCTTTCGAAAATGAGCCCTTTATATTATTAATTCGTAAATAACACTCGTCTAAAAAAAAAAAAAATAAATAAAAAAAAAAAGAAACGTAAAAAAAAATCGTTTGTATTTTAATACAGTTCATTGATATAAATACCACAACATATTTTTCTCTATTCTTTTCAAACTTCATTTGTTAATCGTGCAGCCTTTGAAAAAAAAAAAAAAACTGAAAACAAAGGAAAAAAACAGAACAGGGAGTGGCACCCCTCAATATTATGGGTTATAATATTTAATATTAGTTAGACTTGTTATGATCAGGTGAAAGCTAAGTGACTAATACCATCATTGCATCGTATTAAGCAACTTTATTTTTGTTATAGCAAATTCTTATTGCATGTCATTAATGTCCAGACGTGTGTAGTCTATTATTATGAAGAATTTAAAGATACGTGTATATGATTCTGGCAAGTAAACATCGTACTATACGTGCATATGTATTCGATTATTATAAGATTATACGCATTTTATTTTCTAGTGGAAATTTTTTCAATTTCTTATTTATTTCAACTACAGACGATAATTTTAATTTATTTTTTAATCCCGTTGATTGTTAAATGTATTGCGATTACAAAAATGTGACGTAAATTACACCAAAACTGGAATTAGGACAGTCACTATAACTCCATATGCTCAAATTCGTCTCCTTCTTCGATGAATTAATTTTATTTGTTGTAATAAATGTTGACTGGTTTTTTCAATGCTTATACAGTATACAGAAAAAGCATATGATCTTCTTTCAGCAAAGAAAATGCGCTGCTCCTAATTGGCAGTCACCTTTTCTTATAGATTAAAATAAATCTTCATTCTTTCTTGAGACAAAATTGTTATATTAACATAGCCTGTTAGTATTAATGGAAATAATTCATTCATAACATTATAACATTTTCCTCCAATTTATTGTATACATCAGTCAAGTTGAATTATAATTGTGTAAATAACACTAGTTTACAAATTTTAACATTTTTTATATACCTCAGATAAAACAGTTACCTTCTACTAGAATAAAACGGTAGTTAATAATTTTCTATCACATCACTTTTTATTTGCGTATCCCGGGCTGATTACTTGGATTCAAAGTTCAATATTGTAAAGTTTACATGTATAAAATTTCTCACAGATCGTTTTAACGGAAACTGATTGAGAAAGTTACGAAAAGAAGAGTTAAATTGATCATTTTTAAGATTTGTTTTGTTTGCTAAGCAATCGTTTTATAATTTTTGATTTAATAAATGTTTTCTTAAATATTTTTCCCGAACTTATCACCAATAAATTTATGAGAAATTACATATTTCGACGAAGGTTTATAAACTGTGTAAATTAGTGTAATCAAACTTCTGATCAAAATACATACAAAATACTAGAATTTGCATGAAAATATATTGTCCTT
Organism: Macrophya annulata; assembly: GCA_963924015.1. Taxonomy (NCBI): domain Eukaryota; kingdom Metazoa; phylum Arthropoda; class Insecta; order Hymenoptera; family Tenthredinidae; genus Macrophya; species Macrophya annulata. The sequence continues at coordinate 9,246,837 of OZ001257.1, read as the reverse complement.
GATAAGTATATACTTTATTTCAACAGCTGGCCTGACATGTCAAATCCTGGAGAGCGTTTAAGTTATGTGCAAGATAGTAGTAGCGATACAGAGACAGACTACAAGGAAACGGATAACCGTGGTCGCCACCGTGTTTACAAGAACAGATTTGGGTAGGTTGGATTTAAATACTAAACCCTAACAATATTATCGTGAATAACAACACATTTTTAAACACTGCAATATCATTTAAATTATATAATTTTCTTTGTACAACATAAAGTGAATAACATCAGCCTTACAAAGGATATGACTCAAAGTTTTTATTATTATAGATGAATTTTGATGCTCTGGAACGAAATTAGAAATATTATTTTCTTGTTAGTTATAGCCCTCGAAATTTTCTGCATGGTTTCGAAATCCTTGTTCGGTATTAATCATCTGTTGTCTTACAATTATTTGACTTTTACAAATATTTAAGCAACTAAATAGTTGGCACGACTAGGTATAGCTGATTGTTATATCTGTTCATTAATCACCATATTAGTGTCTAAGTTTAGGCAAAATTTTAAGCTCCTTGGCCTGTTTACATCATGTGTGTTTAATGAGATATTAAATAAGAATTGTTTGTCGTTGGAATTGATAATAGAAATCTCTCACAGTACGGTGAAAGAAGCTAGTCAAGAATCTATAAGATAACTGTATCACTGTTTTAATTTTTTTTATTCTGTTCTCACAAGGTGAAACTTTTAGTCTTGTATTATTGCACTACTTGACTTGTATTTTAGTTCATTGCCAATCATCATTGAATAATACGTAAGTTTAATATAATGTAATCTTACAGGCCTTACAGTTTCAGGTTTAAACTTATCCTGTGGCTTGTCTCTGATTCTTGGTATCAACGCAATGCTAATTTTGCCGAGTTTTTTTAATGCATTCATATATTAGCTTCACGTCCTGCAGGTGATCCAAATACCATTCTATAATTACTCTCCCATTCTACTCTCAACTATTAATGCTATTTACTATAAAGTCCCAAGAGTCAGAATCAATTTAATACTGATACCTCCAGTTACTGCGTACAGTTCTTAGGTTTTAGATAGAAAAAAAAGGCGATTCGAATGGACTAATTAAATATGAAAGTTTAATACAATCATTTGAATATCGAATTGCTATCGCGCTTATTTCCATTCCACGAACGTTACGTTATCACATGTTTATAGTTGAACTGTTTGCTTACTTTAAAGTTATTTATTTTTTAGCTCTATTTAATATTAAGTAACCAGGTACGTGGTAGTCCTCGGATTGCTTGATATCGGTAGCAGATTAGTAAGAAAATGTGGTTGTTTTGCATGTAGTTGTGGTGGCTCATCCAAACCAAAACCTTGTCTGGTACAGCGGGATGGAAACAACGACCAGAACTGTCGTTCCTTCAATCCAGGAAGACAAAGCACGTAAGTTATACAGATAGAAGGTAACGAATGAAAACAGTAGTTGGTCTAGCTTGAGCGATGATAACTTCCGTCGATTCTTTGGATATTTTTACATTTTATTAATTATTCAAAGTCTTAACTAAAGATCTTAGTGTACATTATATATCTATATGAAAATTTGACTCTTTGAGGATAACATTCTACGGGACTAGGCTGAGACCAACAGCTGATGATAAGTCAGGTAGGTTTTATGCGAAATGGTAACATAATTATTCTCAATTTCATATCTATGTGTCTACATTGACAAAGTGAAGAAGGGGTCACGCGAAGCCATTCTGCTGTGTATCATTTACCAAAATTTTCATACATAGTATTAAGCTGTTTTTCTATAATACACTGTTTCAGAATGCGTCCAACAGTCGGGCTAGCCAAGCCTCACCAAAACCAAACTCGTGATAAAGTATCACTGCCCGGAGCTGTTTCCGGCATGAGTGGTATGCCGGTCAGTGACGAGCGGATAACGCTCATCGTCGATAACACTAGGTAACAGATAAAACTTGGTGAATATATTAGCTAAAGAAATAGTGTTATCTTTAGAAATTAATATATTGATCAAAAACTTTCGTTAATTTATACAATTTCTAATTATATTCCATCAGTTATTGACAATTATGCGTTTTATAGATTTATTTTAGATCCTGCTTTGTTCACCGCTCATCCAAACACGATGCTCGGACGTATGTTCAGTTCCGGCATCGAGTTTGCTCTACCGAATGAAAGGGGTGAACACGAACTTGCTGATGGAATTTCTGCTATGGTATTCAGAGCTATTTTGGAGTACTATAAAGAAGGGATTATTCGTTGCCCTCCTACTGTCACAGTGCAAGAACTTCGTGAAGCTTGCGATTATCTTCTGGTACCGTTCGATGCCAATACAGTAAAATGCCAAAACTTGAGTAAGTTATTAGCCACATGGTATTGGGAAAAGAATAATGACAAACTGTTAGATACAGACAAATGCAATTCATATCTCCATAGTTTAAGATAATTGTGTAAGCCTGATATTTGCAAGCAAGTAGTTGTTGGTCAAATCATCAAGTTAATCGCACGCAACAGTTGCCATTATCAAAGGAAATGGCTAAATATAGCACAGGAAACACTTCCATTCAGTTTCATGAATCATAAAGCAATAATAGACCTAAATAGAGTTTGAATTCATGGGATTAAAAGTAAATTTACGTATATACACTACTGATAGTTGATGTAATACAAATGTTGATCAAGATGAAATTCATTTTTATAACGAAAAGATGTCACAATGCGAGAGATAGCAGGAAGGCAAAAATTATTTTCGAACTCCTATCATTTCTCGTAAAGGTTATAATTAATGCGGTATAAAAATATTTCAAAATGTTGCCTGCACATTTTTATGCTCTCTCATACAGATCACGAATATGATTAAAAAATCATAAAAATTCAATTTCATTTTGTATTTAGATGAAATTGAACATTATAAAATTTTAGACACATTAAACTTCTTGAAAAGGTAGAAGATTAGAAATAGCCGCCCAATTGAAGCATAGAGATCTACTATTCACGGGGAAAAAATTGCCGAAATTCAAAATTCTAAAAATGAATGAAAAAACAAAACTGAAAACGAACTCGCCCTGTATTTAATTAACATAAAACATTTTCTACAGGGGGTCTGCTTCATGAATTGTCCAACGAAGGAGCTCGCTGTCAGTTTGAAGTGTTTCTCGAAGATTTGATTCTACCATTAATGGTGAACAGTGCGCAAAGAGGAGACAGAGAATGCCACGTTGTCGTATTACTAGAAGATGACGTAGTTGACTGGGATGAAGAGTATCCGCCACAAATGGGGGAAGAATATTCGCAGAGTAAGAATAAATATGATATATTATTCTCTGTCTTTCTAAAAATTGTTTTTGAAATCAGCAATAACTAAGTCGATAACTTTAATCAACATCTGTTTTCTTGTTTTTTTTTCTTCTGTTTTTTCCAGCTGTAAACAGTACGGCGATGTATCGGTTCTTCAAGTACATAGAAAATCGAGATGTTGCTAAACAAGTAATGAAAGAACGAGGACTGAAAAAAATACGTTTAGGTATCGAGGGCTACCCTACCTACAAAGAAAAAGTAAAGAAAAGAGCCGATGGTCGAGCCGAAGTAATATATAATTATGTTCAACGTCCTTTCATCCACATGTCTTGGGAAAAGGAAGAGGCTAAGAGCCGACACGTTGATTTTCAATGTCTAAAATCTAAGTCTGTAACAAATCTTGCCGAAGCTACTGCGGATCCAGTATTAGATGCTGGAGAAAATCCTATAATAGCTATAGGCATTGATCATCCTATAACTCAACCATTGGCAGCTAATCCTATGGGCATTGATACGGACGCTGAAGGGGCTGTTGGATTACCGGCTGACTCTGATCTTGGTCAACTATTACCTGATGATACGTCTTGAACGATTATATCATTAAATATAAATCTATAACATTAATTATCTAACTATTTATATACTTTGAAATATATTTAATAAATATGAACAATTTTCAAACAATGTATTCAATCGTCATTGTTATATGCATCATAATTTCACCATTTGAAATCCTAAAATTCTTTCCTTATTATCTCAACTTATTATTTACTAAGTGTTAGAAATATAAAAAATAAGGAATCTTTATTTTCGTAATATGGTAAATTACTATCCGTCATGAGAAGAATACAAGGAATTTATAACGGTTTTTAATTTTTGAATCTCAAATCTGTAGACGTTCTTATTATTCTTTAATTGGAGATAGTTATTTTTGAATATGGGTGTAGTTGAGGTATTAGCGAAATTTGAATTCATATATTCTTAAACTAAGAAGACGTTACGATTTAGATTTAAAATCAGATTTCCAACATTTCGGGGGCGTGATAATCTCGATGGTATAAGACATTCGGACGTACACGCATTACATTATACTATACATTAAGTGTAATTATGCGTATTAGGACTTTCAACTATCCGCGGAATTATAGCCGTCTCATATCCTCATACGCTAGAAAAGGGTCAATTTGATAAAAATAGGTTTCTAGATCACTCAGGGATTTATCCCTTAAAGCTAATATGATAATTTACGCATAAATGAACGTTTGTAAACAGTATCTAATCATGCGTAAAAGTGCGATCATTGGCGTGGACGTTATTGTTGTATTTAAAAATTTTCCTACAACGATCCGTATAATTTAATTTGTTAATTTTTCTTTACCTAATTCTCTATTAAAATTATACATTCTATATCTGTAGGACTAATATAAAATACAAGATGAATATACCCTTTAAGAAACGGGCCGGATATAGTAATAAATAATCATACATTTTGTTAATTATATATTTATTTATTCAAAGGAGGATCAACGAGGGAAGAAAGGATAGGGCTGAGGTAAAGAGGAGAAGAGTAGGTATGTAGCTTGGTCTCGCGCGTATTGTGGACCGACGAAAACACACCTTCGAACGCAGGCGCCACTACGATCAATAAATAGCTTGAGACGAGGGCAAGAGAGCAGTAGTATACGGGTTGGTAACCAGTGAAGGTATTTTCAAAAAGTAAAGTATTTAGTGGTGAGGCTGCAGCCAAGTGTGTTCAGTATGCAGCCGCCCCCAAGAAAAGTAAGCATGAGAGAAAAATGCGCGATATATTAATGATGTAGAATTGCAATGGATTATTACATTACTGTATTATATTTTAAACTTTTTTTTTTATTTTTTATTTTTTTTTATTGTTTCATCCTATGGGTCATAGACTGCGTTGTTAATTTTTCTGTTTACTTTTCAACAATATTAAACCGTGATTCTTGACACCTGAGTTTATTGATTCTGCGTGCGAAATAGAAAATTGATACGACGGAACACGAAGCGGGAAAATCAATGTCCCGTCTTTTATACTTGCACTCAAGGCTTGAAACAAATTTTCTAACGCGTTTTATTTCCTTCAGATAAAACAAGGTGGAACGGAAATGATATCCCTCTTTCATTATTTAGATCAACAGAATAAAGTAAAAAGAAGATGCTCTCTTCCTTCTTCTTCTTCTTCTTCTTCTTCTTTTCTTCCTCGTATCTTAATATCGCAAAGTAGACTCAATCATGACGTAAATTCAAATTCTGTAAAGATTTTCGGATGCGAAAATTTTGACCATTTTATATCCCGGATTTGAAAAAAGTCCCGTAAAGTATCTCATACATATTAAGCTGAGCTGCGTTAATATTATTTCATGATATACATGTGCGGTAGTACAACTATACAAAACCCACCCCTGTTCGCGATTGAGAGATTAAATATATCCTTGAATGAAAAAATGGCCGTGTCAAAAATTTCGAATCCGTATTATAATCGTAAAAAATAGTCCTTTCAATTCCCGATGGTTAGAATTTTTCATCCCTGTTCTATGTACACGTCTTCAGCCTATTTCTGTTCGCTTAACAAAACAGGAAGAACTTTCATACTGGCTTTAAGCTTTTTTCAAGGTGAAGAGTCTTAAATGTGTTGTAATTCTATTAACTATATTATGTAAATATAATACATCATTATATATCTATACGTATCTATATATGCTGTGTCTTCGTATATAGTTAATTCAATTCGCATTTATAGATATACAGATAATTATTTGATGTCGTAGTCTTAGCATTTACAGATTAGTGTAATCGAATAGTTTGATTAATTCTTGACTTAAAAGATACTCGAAAAGTAAGAAATTTATTAAAAATATCCAACGCGATCCCGCGGGAGCTGAAAAATGATTATAATAAATACGTTGATTATAAGATTAGGTCCGTAAATGATGATGCCTGCATTTTGAAGAAGACGGAATAATATATCTCGATTCATTCTCAATGATCGATGGAAATCGTCAATTCGCATCTGTGATCTAATGATTATCGTGCAAACTTGGTGCAAACTATATTATCCAACAATCAGAGTCAATTAAACAACCGTTATATATGTGATAAAATCACTTTTGTACGCGTAATTCGTATTGTGCGCAATTTCGTATTTCAGTAGAGTTGTACTGATTGCCTGCGGTCATTGATTTTGCATTATTGAAGTTCAAAACGAGGCCTGTAATATCTCTGTAATCAATATTCCTTGATAAAATGCAGCAGTACAGAGTTTTGTTGCTCCATAATATACGTATTACACTTAAGTATACGTATTAAAATGGACAACATGAGATAAAAATTAAAAATACTAAAATTATATTATTAAATTAAATAAATATTAAAAATTATAGTTATATGTTCTTATACTGCATCAGTAGTTACTTTTATTTAATGTGCAGCTATCGTCATCATCATCATCATCTACAGAGTTAATTGGCAATGTGTATCAATAAAACCAACTTCTTCTATTTAGGGAAACTATGCAAAATTTTTAAAAAATTTGCATACCGAGCAGACAGCTAAGTTGCAGGCAAAAAATCAACACGAATGTGATTTATTGGAGGACATACGGTGAGCTGGTTTACAATTACAACATAATATATACGCCCACTTTTGCATGTGCCCGCTGTGACTTTATATAGAAGATATATCTATAATACAATATATTTAATAATTCAATGCGTTTATGTAATAACACCGATTGATGGCTATAAGCTTATGAATACTAAACGGTATTAATATGAGATCCATTATATTTATTATTTGATATCACCTCAAACGGTGTTCGATTTGATATATTCGCAGAACAATGAAATAGTCTATAAATATTATATTCTCGAATCGTTATCGGGACGGATTTATGACTCGAATAAAATTCTTTGGTAAAAGAAACGTTTATACCGCAGATCTTATAATTTAATATTTATATAGGTATATTATACGCTATATTTTTCGGTATTTTATTTTTTTGAATGCGCATATCCGAGTGCGCGACTTTCTTGGCGAGTTTATTCAACCCTTAAAGTCGTTGGTATACTTATATTGTATCTACATGATTCACGTAATGAAATATAAAATAAGATGTACTCATCTTCGACTAAAAAACGAACCGTTCTAATCATCATCAATGACGTCGTAATGCAGATTATTCAAACTGTGTAACTTTATGGTTCAATATTTAATTCATTTTAATATTTATGGAGAAACAGTTCCTTAGATTTTTTTCCTTAGAATATTATACCTAGATAGGTTGCGTTTGAAGGTACAAGTTCCTTGTAGAACAAATAATTATTATTGTATAAACAATAATTGTGTTAAATTATACGTCTTTATGTATATTGAAAATATTCAATGAACATTTAATTGTACAGAAATTTCACGATTAAGAAATCTGCGATCGAAAAGTCCTATTCCGAGGTGAGTTTCAGTTGATATTGAAATTACTATATTAATGTGTATGTTTATACTTTGTAGATATTATAATTGATTATAACATTCGAACGTTATGTATCAAATATAAGTTTAAAAAAATATTTGTCGATTAGAGAATAACTTTTAATTGAAAAGTAGAATATAATATTTTGAGAAGAAGATCTCAATCAATCAAGTCGAGTCAAATTACTTCACTCGAATTGATTGATTGAGACCATTCTTCTCAAAATAATAGAATTCCGAGTGTTACCTTCAACATGTGTAAAATATAATAACTACAATGGTCAATTTTTATACGTATTTCTTTAATTATACCACGATCTAAAAAGAATTAGAGAATAAATCTAATAATATTATTTTCCAAACAATAATTAACTACAATGGAATAGTATGATATATTTATAATTTTTTTTCAAATTAAATTTTTACTCAATTTTCAGGCGTTACTTAAAATATCTTCAGCATACTTGAATAAAAAGATTCCAAATATACCGGACATCAAGATTGATGGTGGTGAGGAGAAATGGTAATTGCTGTGTTTTTCGTAATAGCACATATCATTAGTCAAAATTCATATTTTATAAATTATCTGAAATAAAGGTGTATGGATCTATAGCGTGTACTATACAGTTCATAATTAATTAATAGGAACATGTGGAATGTTTGGAGAACTGTATTAGAAGAAAATGAAAAACTGGCAAGAGCTCGATTAGCAGCAGTCGAAGTCTTTCAACAGCAGATCGCTGATGATGCAAAGAGTTTAAAATTGCACAAAGTTCAAATTTCTAAAAAGGTATTCCTATAGTAACCAATCATATGCGAGAAATTCTTACAACATTAAACACGATATATTGTTTAAATGAAACAAATTGTATTTCAAATTTTAGTAAAAGGATTTGGAACCACTAAAATAATCACAAAATTAACTGATAAATATTTCAGGCTATCGATCAATTGATGATGGTACAGAAAGAGCTTCAAACTTGCGTGCAAGATGTTGATAAAACAAAAAAGTTTTATTTCGACGAAGAACACAGTGCTCATGATGTACGTGATAAGGCGAAAGATATCGAGGAAAAGTAAGATCCTCTTAATAAACATAATAATTATTATTTTTGTTTTTATTTGATAACATCAGTAGAAATTTACTCAATTTTATTGTGATTCAAATTGCACGTTATAAAGTATACATTTATTACAGGCTTAAAAAAAAGAAGGGATCGTTCTTCCAGTCTATAACGTCACTTCAAAAAAATAGTGCCAAGGTATATTTTCAGAAATGACACGTAATTTTAAAAATAGTTGTAATGGTTTGTGGCCAATAATATAATGTAAAAATAATTCTAACATTGCTATATTCATACAATTGTTGAAGTAAAATAAAAAATAAATAATCTAATGACTTTCAATCGAATATCATTTTATATAAAAATATACTGTGTGTTTATATTCTTCTACACTTTTCCAACGTAGGTCAGTTCAAAGCGGGATGCTTTAGAGGAGAAATCTACTGGAGCACGAAATGATTATCTACTTAGTCTCGCTGCTGCTAACGCTCATCAAAATAGATACTTTGTAGTCGACTTGCAGACAACAATGCAGGTATATTCTATGAATAGTTATAACAAGTCAAGGCCATTATCGTGTTCAATTTTCTACTCCTCTGATCCATTAATTTCAAATTCTTACACTCGTATTTACAGTTCTTGGAACAAGGTGTTTACGATAAGGTAGCCGAGTACTTGACCCTCATGGGCCGTACAGAACTCCTCACCTGTTTGGCTACGCAAAACAGTTTTGGCAAAATCCGTGATCAAGCTCAGCAGGTATTTGTACATTATTCAAATATCAGTTGTGTAGCAATTTCTAATTCTGTTCCACCCGATCATGATTCATTATCGTTGCTGCAAGACACATTTTGCATGGTATCTTGAGATATTTTTTTTGTTTCCTCAGCTGACCAGGGAGTACAATTTGCAATGCTGTTATCTGTACTATCCAGTATTAAAGCAACATATACAATACGATTTTGAACCTTGCGACAGCGACCCAGTGAACAGGTATAAAAAATTTTGTTTATTATTATTACTCAGTTTGAGAATTGATCAGCAAATAATGAAAACTTTAATTTTTAGAGTAACTGCGGATCATTCAGCATCATTGACATTGGGAAAAGAAGCACGACGATGGGCAACTAGGATGGCTCGAGAAGTGAACAGTATAAGGGAAGCCACTAGAAAACTACAAGCTTTTCAACAGCTCAAAGAATCTGGACAAAAGGTGAATCTAGGGTGTCTTTTATTCCCGTCTTTTGGTTATAGCAATCAAAATCTAGTCACGAAACTTGTAAAAATTCGTATATCCGATTCATCAACATCTAGTGTTTAATCAAAACATATTCTTTATTGCAGTCGGATCCTAACGATCCAAATGGCCCTGATCTGGATACCAAAATTGATGAAATGAAACAGACGATTAGACGTTCCGAAGTGAGTAATTTAGTGCAATGAAAATCAGTCTTATCTGTAGTTCTCAGTAATATTTTATGTTTTCATTCCTCATATTTGTTCCTGAACCCGAGCATAACTGAAATGATTCAACTGATCGTTATTTTTATATAAAAATAAATGTTTCAGACTGCAAAGATGAAAGCTGAAGCACGGCTAGATTGTCTTCGTCAGGGCGGAGGTGGGTTCCGAAACAGAAACTAGTACCATTTCTATGTGTTGCACATGAATTTTCGGTATTTTGTTCAAACCTTGGATCATATAGCCTTACGATATCATTATTCTCTTACAGTCAATGTTGACGAATGGTTACAAGAAGCTGAAACATTGAGCGTTCAAGACATGCCTCGCTCAGCAAGCTCTCTTTCCGTTCGCACTGATGCATCAGGAGTAGCGGTGTGTACATAAACATTTATTTTGTCTTTGCAATAATATGTTACGTAAACTTACGATTAATTGAATTCAGGCTCGAGAAAGCATTGCAGTATTGTAGCTAAGAATTTAAAAAATTTAAGATTCATTTAATCGTTAACAGGAACATCCATCCTCGGATTCGTTTTATGACAGCGACGGAGATGGCGGCAGTGATCTTACAACAGTCGAGCGGCCAGGCACAAATTATGGCGTTACAGAACAATCTGAAGATAACGCAGAAGACTTGGAAAGGCAAAGGCACGACAGTGCGGAAGTTGATGGTACATACATACATACCGATTAAAGATTATGACCATTCAATATTATTACTTTACAACTATTAAAACCAAACTCTTGGATATATATAATTGGTATATAATCTACCAATATGTGTATATATAATTAGGGCTAATTTCATGCTAATAATAAATTTTCAGCAATGTTAGAACAAGAAAAGCAGCGAATAGAACAGCTCACAGCTGGCTGGGATGACTCGACTGCAGTCGACTGGGATGATGAGGACAGAAACGATACAAGTAATGTGCAGGAGACTGCTGAACCAGCGTCTGATCAGCAAATATACAAATGCACAGCTCTTTACTCATACACAGTTAGTACAAGCCGTATTATCCAATTGCCTAATCACTTGTTTTTGAATAATTTTATCAAGTTCTGATTTATTCCTAGGCACAAAACCCTGATGAGCTTTCAATCGTTGAAAGTGAACAACTTGATGTTGTGGGCGAGGGTGACGGAGATGGTTGGCTTAGAGCGCGAAACTATCGAGGCGAAGAAGGATTCGTACCCCAAAATTATTTGGACGTTGAAAGAGACACCGACACTACAGTTGGTCTGAGTTCACAGGGTCCTGGAACCCTTGTTCAGCAAATCTCCTTTTCTTCAGTCGACTACACCATTGATGATCATGATGCTGTCGATCCTGACATGAATCTACAGAACGTACCGGCCCCATCGGGGGTATCGAACGTAACTGAAAACACTATTGTAGAGAGTCACATAAATGGTAATTGCAAATGAACAGCTATTATTAGGAAAATTCGGTTTCATTCAGTTGGAGTAAATTGTGTTCTGCTAAGGCTTGGAAGTAATAAATTCTAACTTATAAATAAATTCCAGGTATATCACAGTATTGCATTGCATTATATGACTATGATGCGACGTGCTCTGAGGAACTTAGCTTTATGGAAGGAGATGTGATGCGAGTATTGAGAAAAGAGCCACATGATGTCGATGATGGTTGGTGGGAGGGAGAACTGCGCGGTCAATCTGGCATTTTTCCATCTCTTATAGTCGAGCCATGTGCCGCTGATGGATCGCCTTTAACACCAGAGGTGAAATCATGCAAAACTTAGTCACGTTTTAATAATTTGGCTCTGCTGATTTCGAAGAGATTTCTTTAAGACAATCAGTTAAATTCGTATTACATGTTTTAATAATTCTGTTACAGGAAGATAATACACCGCCAAGTTCAGCACCACCTGTATTCACACCACCTGAAATTCCCGAATTTTTATTATCCGATGACATCACTCAGCCTATTCCACGTGGTAATTATCAAGAAATACAATATCTAAAAGTGAAACAGTTACTTAAGCCAGATAATTTTTTATTCATTTGGTTGTTCATTTAGAATTGTGCGAAGATATGCCCAATCAAGTAGTCAATGATCAACAAGGTTTTGCAATAAAATTATCCAAGAATCAACACGATCATTATGGCTCACAGTTTGAAGATGACACTGATTCTCAAGTGCCAGGAATAATAGGTAATTTAATAAAAGATAAACAAGTTAAATCGGTATTGATCTCATCCTCATGATTGTGCATGTAGTTTAAGAGTACAGGGGCCAAACCCGAGCACTAATTTTAACTGAATAATATTATAATACAAGTTCACAGCCCAAATTTTAGTGATAATTCTTTATCTGTACTCTTCAATTACTCCCTCATATGATTATTAAGCGGTATGGTTGACATTATTTATGTATATATCATTCAAATAATAAATATTCTTTTGCTGCTGAAGTTGTGGAAGTTACCGATGAATCGGTTTCTGAGGTAAATTAAGAATCCTACTCAAGTAGCTCATATAATATACACTTTTTGCACAGGTGTAGCTATGTAGAAATAGTAGATCATTAAATATTAGTAAATCGTCTATAGCTAAACCAAATAATAAACTTTATAGAAAATCATGGCGCTAAAGAATTCCTATTCTCTTTGTGGTCTGTGATTAAAAATCACATCTACGTTCGGTTCACAAAATGGAATAACTATAATACGAAAGATGCAACTTACTAACAATTCATCTTTATAAAACGTTATTTCATTTTGCATTATAGGCAGGTGAGGATCAAGAGAAGAAACAATCCGATGCGGAAGTTCAAAGGATAGCATCTTCTGAAGAAACTGATGAATTTGGTCTGGGTGTAGCACAAATTGTTATAACAGCAGCCACGCCTATGGAAGAGATAGAGCGCTCCTTTCCTGGAGGCACAGACGAAGCTTCTGACGAGAACGCGGATGAAACTAAAGATAAAGTTAAAAAATCTGAAAAAGGTTCAGCAACAAAAGCAGCAGAAAGTGATGGTCAGGAACAAATTAAGTCGCAGCAAAGAGATGAGGCAGAGATCTTGGAGGAAACTGATGAAAAATCTGTCGTTGATGATTTTCCTGCTGATTCAGCACCGTTTCCTGTAAGCAGCAGCTCTGGTAGCGAAGCGGATTCAACATCTGGACCAAGTACCGCTGAGAATTCACAGTCTTTGGTAACTCGCGATACAGAAATAGAATCACAGTCTGTAGATATGCCAGATATTGTTCAAGAAAAGATGATTGTTGGAGGAAGAGCAAGCATTCCTGATGAACTTCAACCAGATCAATTAGAGAAACTTCAAAACTTGAAAGAATCTAATGCCTAGGATTGACTTGACCTCGGAGAATCAGACTATCCCGCCTTAACAGAAAAATTGGCTCTTCCGAAAAATCATCAGTACAAATTTCAGCACTTGTTGGAATTTTGGAATTCTCCTGAGGTTATTGGAAAAAAAGACTAATCATACTGTAACTAAATATTTTTATGTTAATATTATGTACACAATTTTTTCTAGCTAATACTCTAGGAGTAATGGTTAAAAGTAAGTTGCGATTTTTGCAACGTATTTACAAGACATTAATGTACAGACTTCAAATAAATAAAGAGAATTGTCGATACCTGTAAAATTAAGGTAATAATATTATTCGCCTAGCGCTTTAACTTCTCAAGCTATTTCAAATCTGATTATAGTAAGAATGTGAAGTGTATTATACAGTAAGTACAAATAGAAACTTGCAACGCAGTTCAATAACAATGAAGAATGTTCTTGCTCCAGTATTCAAAAAAAATTCTAGACTGTTAATTACCTATTTCTGTGTAGTAATGAAATATTTAGAAAAAAAGATAATTCCCGTTTATTATATAATTATCTCATCGGATCAATCAAAGTGTAGTCAGTTTCATTGTTTGTAAAAATGCTCCTCTCTTTGAATGAAATATCTCCAAACTCATCCTATTGATAGGATATCTTAATCTTTCGTCCTAAATTATGATGATTGAAACTGTATCATTTTAATGCCTGGTCCTAATGATGTCTTAGATAAGTCTGCAATCACGTTGAATGGCTCGAAGAAGTCTGCATGCTGATCAAATGACGAAAAACCTCAATAATCAGGATAAGCAATCAGCTTTCATCAAGGGCTTGATTTTTAGTGGAGAAAAAATTTCTAGTACGGCTAAAGAATGTGCAATAAAAATCGCGTAGATGTGATAAAGACGCTATAATGGAGCTACCATAATAAATTAAAATTTCTAGACGTGAAACCAGTAGACATTGCAAAGAATGCAATAACTTTTAGAATCCCTGAATTTGCATAAAATAAAAATTTTGCTGACCTAAAGGTATATCAAGTATAATTTCAGTTGTTAACTTGTACGATTTATTGTGTTAAAATATCCGCAATAAATGTACAGTAAATATACAAATATAATAAATCAACTACAATGATATTTATCATCATTAAGTAAATTAAAATGGTTCTCGATAAAAATATATCAGTTTAATTTATGCCAGCATTCTTATAGCTCCGTCGAGTCTTATCACTTCGCCATTAAGCAAAGGGTTTTCGACAATAGATTGTACTAATTGAGCGTATTCAGCAGGGTCTCCCAATCTCTGTGGAAATGGTATAGTAGACGCTAAAAACTTTCGCACTTTTTCTGGTAACGATTGAAGCATCGGGGTGTCAAACAACCCAGGTGCAATAGTCATGACTCTAATTCCTTGGGTTGAAAGATCCCGAGCAAGGGGCAGAGTCATACCAGCAACAGCTGCTTTACTTGCTGCATAAGCAGCTTGGCCTTTTTGTCCATCATAAGCCGCTATGCTAGCGGTATTTACTATAACTCCTCTCTGACCATCTTCATTCGGCTCATTCTCACCCATCAAACCAACGGCCAGTCTAATGACGTTAAAAGTTCCAACAGTATTGACCATAAGGACGTTTGAAAAATCTTCAAGTCCATGAGGCAGTTTTTTGTTAAAATTATACGTCTTGAAGGCTATTGCTGTTCCCGCGCAGTTTACTACTACATTTAATTTGCCAAATTTTTCTTTTGCCAGTGTCACCGTGGTCTGAACATCATTTTCAGATCGTACCTGAAAAAATTCGATACTTTATACCTATGTCATCCATTAGACTGAGCCAAACAACATGGATTATTTTCTAATTCAGTAGTTATATTGAAAACATTCTAAGACGTATCATTCATAAAGACGTATAATGCAACAGAATTATTGTTTATATAATAATAAATTTTTGCTGCAAAGAACTTGACTATATTTTTGTTTCTCAAAAGTTACATCGAAAATATTGTTGCTAGTGATGAAAAACAATTCTCTCAAAATATGAAATCTTAACATCAACGTTTAATGGTGCATCATCACCATCTTCTATTTCTCATTTAAATAACATGGGAAAACTTCTGCTTGCTTCTTCTGAATTTTATAACTCCCCAATGGATTAATAGACAGAAATGACTAAGACATATTCTTGTGGGAAATTGAATGCTTTACAAAAAAAGATCCTTAAGAGATGAAAATGATAGAAGATAAACAACGTGAAATTTACCATAAATTTAACTTTGATGACCAATAACTTTTGAATGAGCGGGTTTATCATACAATGACTAAGGATCTTTTTTGTATTAGAGTATTTAATTTCCTAAAAGAATATGTCTCAGTTCTTTCTATATATCAATCCATTGGTGAGTTATACAATTCAGAAGAAGCACACAAGAGTTTTCTCATGTTATTTAATTGGGTAACGGAAGATCACCTCTCAATATTAATATCAAGAGCTCATATTTTGAGAGGATTTTTTTTCATCACGATATAACTTTTGAAAAACAGAAATTATTCAATTTTTTTGGCACAGTCAATTATACATATATTATAAAATTCTTGCGGTTCATTAATTTGAAATTTTTATTTGATCATCAACTAACATCGGTTGGTGAAAATACAGCAGATTCTCCGAGTTGGTCTGCAATCTCTTGGGATTTTGACGTGCCGAGATCAGCGATAACCACTTTAGCTCCTTGCTTAACAAATCTTTGTACTGTGGCAAGACCAAGGCCAGATCCACCTCCGGTTATTAATGCAACAGTTCCCTGTTTAGGTAATTAATAATACGAGATTAAATGATGTAAAAAGTTGTGTTTAAAAAAGATTTATGATAGTTGTATTCAGTAAGATATTTTGCCGTTGAATAGAGTGAGTTTCAGATCTATTGTTGTAAAATAAATAATAAGATGAAGTTAACATTAAATTAAACCGAAGGGTTTTGTTTAATTATAAGATTCGAACATAGAGTAATTTTCATTGTTATAAAAAGAAAAGAAAATCGGGGCAGTGATAGAACGTTTTATGTCAAGAATTTCGTAATAAATCAATTAACGCTCGAATCGATAATTATTCGGGATATATTCAAATATTTGATAAACTTTTGCTAGTTTTAATACCGTGAGATGTAATTAAATTTATACGTACCTTCAACATATTACCGGTGCGGTTAAAAAAAAATCTATATGAATAATAACTCGCTTACTGTACTCTAATCTTATCTGTGTGACAACGTAGCCCGTACTTTGCCCTCAACTTGAATCTTAATGTAAACATGAATAGCTGTTTTTTTGAATATTACACTCTCACGCGGAGATGGGTTAGGTTAGAATGTTGGACACATATTTTAAATACGTTAACCGCATGATTGTAAATTGTAATTGAGGTAATGCGCTTTGCGCGCTGCCGGCAAATCGTTTGTAAATTCAGAACTCAAAACATCAGTCTGTTCAAAATGACGGCTAAACATGGCGGCGTTCGGACCAGGTCGGATCGACGTTTTTTAAACATATTGTAAGCGCCTCAATTTCAGATGCATAGGTAAATAAACTGTATATGTATTGCGTATGTTTGATTTAAGAGTGCGTTTGATTTGCTTGAAAGTTGGATGGGAAAAATAAAATGATCGAGCGAGGAGTTTTCTAAATATATTCGATAAATTCGGTTTTAGAAAACATGTTTATTTTCTTCTATCATGTTCATTTTTGGAGCAATACAACAGCCGATATCCTATACAAACAATCGAGTTTCCCTTTCTTTGCTCCTTCTTCGCTCTTGCTTGTCCATAGACATAATTTTCGACCAATGAAAAATCGGTTTTGCTTCGACCGACTCCTAGAGCCGATTTACAGAAGTATTGAGCGTGGTTTGACCGGCGGGTCGTGTCGTCATCCATTTTTTCTTGTATGTACGAAAGCTTCTGTTTGTCTAGTCTTTAATTTGATGTTAAACTAGATCTGAGATTATCCTGACGCCCAGAAGAAAATTATTCCAGGTGAGTTAACCCCGTATTTATTCAATAACAAGCCACAAACTCACATTTCGAAATATCTGAATTACAAATTTCTCATGTTTGAGAATTGCTTTGGTTAAAGTTTCATCACGATTTCTGTTTAGAGCAACCATTTTCAACTTATACTTTCGTGTATGAACAGTTACACCCTTTTTTAAAAATTTCAATTAATTTACGCTAATAAATTTAAGCGGAATACTCCGCTTTCACACTCCCCAAATATAAATATACGTACAATATCAACTAAAAATAGTAGCTGGTAAAATTTCGTTGTTGATTTAAACGCTAAAATAATACTTCTCTTTCACCCTATCGCTTTATATATTTTGACTAATTTTTTTAATTAAAAAATATGCCATACACTTCAAATATTATCGCAAAATATCCTGATCTGTCAATACATTTTTATTTTTATTTTTTTATTTATCACTATTTTATACTATTTATTACAACATTATTTCAGAAAATATGTCGTTCAATCGAGGGTCGAAGAGGGACTCTTTTGGAAATCGCGGATTTAATAGAAATCCAGGAAATGCTGGAAGTGGAGTAAACCCTTGGGAAGGAGGCATGATGCCTGGTCGTGGAATATTGCCTACACCCAACAACAATCTTGCTCTTGCTTCGCCACAAGCACAGCTTGCTATTGCCAGTAATCTTCTCTCCAATCTACTTCGTAGTCAACAAGAAGTACAACCACAGGTAGTAATTTAATTTCATTTAATTTTATTCTCTACTTGAAACTTTTTTTAAAAAGTCTCTTTGTTCTGTCGTCCATCTCTTTTTCCATTATGAGTAAATCATGAGTTTTTGAATTTGAAATTTCTATTTAAATTTAAATACAAACTGAAAGTACTACGGTGTGTCGTCACAGGTGCCTTCGTTGTTAAGTCTTGGAAATAACTTTGGAGGACCGGGGCCAAATTTTCGAGGTCAACAGCCGTTTGGACCTGGTGGTAGATTTAACGATCGTCCAATGCGTCGTCCTTTGGAGAATCGTCGTTCAGAACCTTACAAGGTATGAATTGTAAATGATTAACAGGTGTTTGGAAATTTTTTTTTCTTTGGGGTTTGGAATAAATATCTTGAATTATTCCCTCAACGTGACGAGTTGAAGATATACTCTCAGGGCGAGAGTATAGTTGTGCCCTGGCCGTGGCCTTGTGTAAGATATGATATACCAAACAATTGTCTTCCGTTACTTCTGCTGAATCAGCAGTCTGTAAATTTTTGGTGGACATTATTTGTAACATAAAAGTATCCGATTTATAGAGAAATTGTGTTTCTGAAATTAGTGGAAATATTGCAACACATAAATTGCTTTTATCTTCTCATATATATATATATATATATATTTAAAACGAAACAACCAACGGTAGAAATACATGTACACTGTCTTTTACCCTCATCTATCTTTATCTTTCTATCTCGAATTTTCTAACGAGAGTATACTACCTTATTCGTTTATATTATTACCACTTCTCTCCACATTATTAAATTGTATGGGCATGCATTTTCCTGCCCCCCCCCCCCCCCCCCCCTCCGCCCACCCAACCCTCAACAATACAATCTCCTTCTCTCTTGGTTATAAGAATCGAATTCGATTCAAGAAGAGTCACCGACTTTGTTATGATCGTTTGGTCTCTTGACCCACATGACTAGATGGGCCCTCGAGCCCGAGATGGTCCTGCTGGGCGGCGCGGCCCATCTGCGCAACAATCTCGTGCAGGCCAGTCCGGCAATCAACGTATCAATGGAAACCAAATTCAACATCGCAACGATAAATCTTCTAAACCAATTCCTGCCTCTAAGCATAATCAGACCACTGCCACTGTCAAAAAGGATCCACAGGATGTTAAGACCTCTGATAATGAAAAAGCAGATACATCTGATTTAAAAAGGTAAGCAGCTGGTGATTGCGAATAGTTTCTTCAGTCTTCAACCAGTCTTACTCTATCATCTACTTGGGTGTTTCTTCGACAAAAACAACGCAATTCCCATACAATTTCTCTCTATTGACCACATTATGTTAGTCAATGGGTTCCACGTTGTTGATTGCATACAATAAAAATAAAAAAAAATAGAAAAGCAAATAAACACTGAACCAACGTGATTTTTGGTATATAATTAAACGTTTTACACGATTCTACTATCAACGAATATTATCAATTTGAAACTATATTTACCGTCCTATCTAACCCTGCCTGTGATCTATCTTCGTTAAACTTGAGAATTCTCCTACATAAAAAATTATCCGAACAATTTATTTACCCTAGTTCATGTAATTCTTCCAATAACCAGACTTTCGCCAAGATCTTTATCACCTTTTCAAAGTGATTTCTAGACAAGTTATTGTTCAATTTTAATTCCGAGTGTCGATAATTAGCTAATATGTGAAATACAATTCCAGATTGTTTGATTTGGTCTTGACTATTGAGTCGATCCAATATTTTTCTTGCTGCATCGTTATTTCAATCGATTATCATTGAGTCTTTGAATTTTCATTATGTGAAGTCTGAATATTATTATGTATTTAATAATATTTAAGAAGAGTTCCAAGAAAGCTGAGGTCGAATTTCATCCTACAGGATATTGTTGCGTCTTACAATTGTTAATATTTTTCATTTTCCAATTATGTATTGTCAATGCCAGTTTGAATACAAGCCCTCTATAAAATGATGGCTATTCAAGTGGACCTATGTGATTTTGAAAGCTAATTTCTTCATCTTTATTTTAGACTATATGTATAATAATTTTTATGGTTTTTATTTGTTCAACGAATTCACCATTTTTACCAACGAATAATTCCCTGATTTATACGAAAAAATTTCATTTGTGTAAAAGAATTACTACGTTTAAAACATATGAATAATTTTTATATTCAAATTGACAATGAATTTTATTAACACGAACTTTCAATATAATAATCGCAAACAAGCTTATTGAATGTAAAAAAAAATACTTCCACCTTCCTCTATTAGTAACAATAACAGTCTGTACTTTTGAAAAGAATATTCTAACAGCGCATGATATTAAGCGATTTTTGAAACCAATGGGTCTATATTATTTTCAAATTCCTTCCTCCGAGGTAAAGGACAAGGAAATTCCTTTATGTTATTTTAGAATAAATCGTTTTGATGTAACAAGTCTCAATTTTGAACATCAAATACACATTAAAACTGTATTTAGATGTATAGACATTCTGTTTGATAGTATTTTCATGAAATTTTCATCTTTTAGCTCATTTTAGTGACGATGGAAAAGTCAGATGCATATTCGAAATTTAATATCCAGTCATTTAAGTGTGTTTCATTTTGCTGACAGTGAAGATATTGAAGAGATTGAAAGTAAGAAACGTGATTGGAAAGACGAGAAAAAAGAAGAAGTTACACAAGCGAATAAGTCTGACAATGCGATGGATGTATCAAAAGAAGAGGATACTCCATCATTAGACAATACAGGAGATCCCAAAGAAGTATCAAAGGATGGTGATACCTCAATCTCGTCTACCGATAAGGATGGTAAAGCAACTGGCAAGAAATCTGAAGCTCGACATGCAGAGAGCCGATATGCAGATGTTCCCATGAATCGCATGTTTTGTCATGTCTGCAATAAACATATGTGGGATGGTTACGTGAGTAACATATATAACAATAAAAAAACCACCTTTTTGGCACTGAATTGCTCTTAACGATTCGGAATTGTTTCAGTCTTTTGAAAACCATCTTCGCGGACGTGCTCATCAATTGATGATGGATAAACTGGACGAGTCTTATAAACTGAAGGTGGATTTAATGAGACACGAATTACGCGTTGCTGAAGAACAGCGTGAACTCAGTTTGAATAATTCAAAACGGCGCGGAAAAAAGGTGAGATAATTTCATGGATATTCTTGATTGATCAAATTGAGGTGATAGAAAGTTTTAAAATCAAATTATTTGATTAAATCTTAAAACTTTGATACATTTCTTTTGTTTACCCAGGTTTCTGTTGATCTCAATGTCAGGGAATATTGTACTATGTGCGATCTAAACTTTTATGGCACATTGTCAATTCATCGTAAAAGTGAAAAGCATCAACAATTAAAGACGTTTCTTCATCCTCGGTGTTTGGAATGTGCAAAGGAATTTCCTTCTCGCATTGAATTTGATGAACACTGTCTTACACCTACTCATATGAAGTCTATGGTGCAGGTTGAGGAGCAGCGAAAAAACAAGAAGAAAGGTAACAGCATTTGAACTTAACTATAATAAATAAAATGTAAGAATTTATATTCAAAAATCGTTTACCAATTAGACTTTGAACATATTTATCAATATATTTACAGATAAACTGGGGAAAGGAGAAGCTGAAGTTCGTACTGCAGAGGATGAAGAAAAAGAAGTTTTAAATATGGAAATTAAGGTTGATAAAGAGGAAGAATTGCCTGAAAGTACTGAGTTTTTGACTGACTTTGTCGACGACATAAATGATCCTAAATACAAAATACCATCTTTTAAACATTGCCGTACCAATCAAATAACAATTGGTAAAAATTAGATTATCTATTTAAATTGATGTCCATAGTAGTATAGAAAAAGATGAATTTGATTGATGGTTAATGAATCTTTATAGGAAAGTCAATGGTGAAAGAAGTGAGCGGATATTATTGTGAAAAATGTCGACGGTTTATGGTCTCTCCTGATGATATGGCTGCTCACCTACGTGGAATAACTCATTACCGTAATTTTGTACAAGAAGTTAAATCGCAGATATCAAAATCTGAAATTGGGACTGCAAAATCTTCTGAAGAAACGGAAGTATGTGAAACGGCAATTCAGCAGTGACCTTCATAGTGTATTAAACGCCTTCATGAAGTAAATTTAGAAAAGAAAATAATGACCAATTTTAATTTGTGAAAAAAGTTTTCAATCCTAAAGTTATTTCTTCTAGAAGTCATTGAGCATCTACGATAATCATACGAGCTTCAACTGAGGGAAAATCATTTTTTTTCGATTATAGGGAGACGCCAAGATCCAGAAGGATAACGAGGAGTATGAAGGTAATTGGAAGAGGCGTAAAGTAGCACATTCAGAAGATGAGGATGCCACAGATCTTAAAAAAGCACATGAAGTAAACGACAGTGAAACATCTCCTGCAGTCGAACCAGCTGACGGTGAAAAAAAATATGATCCACTAGAAGCAGACGCTGAAAGTGACGAGGAGGTCCAACAAGGTGATGACAAAAAATCATCAGCTGAGAAAATGTGGCCTGATATGGACAATGATACTGATATAGAAATAGGCAATTTACTCGAAGATGATAATGGCGAGGAAAAAGAACTTGTTCCAGATGCTTTAAAAACATCATCTGTAAAATTAGAGAAAGAAGCTATTCCATCGGCTAAACCTGTTACTACTCATTCACCAGGACGCGGCCGTGGCGGTCATCGTTCTCGCGGAAACAGAGCGCGTAGATCACGTCGTTGAAAAAAAAGATTTATCAATAAAAATCAAATGCAATTTATTCCACTAACACAGATTCACTTATGAAAATGATTTGACTGGATCGATAGCAAAGGAAACACATCACAGAGTGCTATGGCACTGTTAAAACATTCTCTCATATAAAAGAAAAAAGAAAAAAAATTAATTGAATTTAATTGAATTAGATGGAAAGATCTATTCATGATAAACGATATATGTATACCTACATATATAAATGTAATTTATCTACATTTATTATAGATACGGTAACTGATAATGTTGATTGTTGAATATGTTATACATGTGACAATAGCCAAACCCTTTCATTATACTGTTAATTCAATGACATGATACGTTCGTGAAATCGAGTTTCCACTCATTCTAGGAATCAACTATGTTCAACATCAGTTTATTTCAATGTGAATGAAATTCTTAGATAGTATGAAAAATATTTTACTAAACATTGACTACTTAAAGATGTCATGACTCTTTAACCATTTCCAACTCTTGTCTAATTCTATTCTTACCGATGACTGTAGAGTAAATTACAATTATTAATTATAATTCTTTTTCTATAATCTAAGATTATTTTGAGGCAATTTTTTGAATCGTGATAAGCTTTTTCCCCCGATTAATCATGCAACGAAAGATCGAACAAAACTTTCATTTTTAGTCTAATTATTAATAATAATAATAATAATCATGCGTCTTACAGGGTTACAAGAGCATAATTAAGTATAATTTGACGGTCTCTAGGTATGATAATAATCATAATAATGAATAATTGATATCGAAAATTGTGAATATACAAGTTTTGATTAGTATTAATACTAATCAATAATTTAGTGAATGCTGGGATGTTATACTGTCCTGTTTTTTTTATCGACAAGTATGGTATTTCACATCACTAGCAATGGCAAAAAATTTATGAAATTTCATATTGAGCTTGTAAAAATTTCATTTTATTAAGGAAAAAAAAAAAAAAACAAAACAAATCGTTTTTATTACTTTATGTTTCGTATTTTAAGAAACCATGAAATAAATCAATTGGAAAAATCAGCAAACTGTGTTGTTTGTTTTTCTATTTTATTGGTAAATAAGTAAGTTGTAGAACGGTTTTTGTCAAACGATTGTTTATTAAAAAACAATAGAAAAAAAATTATATCTTATTACGCATCGATAGCGAGATGTGTGGCTAAGAATTCATCAACTGAGTCTGTGTCCCATTTATGAATATCAAGGATATCCTCGACTTTTCCATCTCCATCAAGCAACTTGATGATTGGATCTAAACCACGAACATATTTTATTTGAAGATTCTTGAACTTGCTGGGTCTATCGCTTTTGATAAATGCTAAAAAGACAAATGAAAAACAATTTTATAATACAGTTTACAGTCCATTTTGAATAGAAGAAATTGAATAAGCATTGAAAAGAAATCGTGTGATAATCGAAGAAGAATGGAAAATCAGGGATCAAATTACCCTGAATTTGTGGATATGCACCAAATTTACAGGTACAAACTTCTAGTATGGCTTTGGGATATCTTCTTAGACTAGAACCGTCGTCGTCATCTTTTAGGCAACACTCCCTGCATTTTTCACTAAAAATAATTACATAATGTGTCAAATAATGATAAAATTGTATTTGTTTTGTCTAAGATCATGAAGATTAGTTGAATTCACTAACTATGCATCTATGAGATTGAATTGAGTGAGTTTCTCGCAAGTTGAACACAGCAAGTTTGCCTTATTAAATCCCAACGTCTTACAATCTTCTGTTGTAAATTCTGGCGAAACAATATTTATCTGTAAATGTGATAAACGGCTGTTGTAATTACTTTTTCTTTGGACCAAGAAATGATTAATTCTTCCAAAAAGAAACGATACATGTTTTGTTTTTTTTTTCATCATTTTAGCCGCATACATGAAAATCGAAAGATTCATTAAATCTCAACGATTGTGTATGCAAAGGTAATAGGTTAATGATTTCTACAATTTTACAATTGGGTAATATCCTATCATACAATGCGCGAATAATATAATAGTTGTTGATTAATTTCCGACTGCCACATAGCATTGTAGGTTAGATTTGGTACGGATCAAGTATGACATATTGTGGATTGGAGTAAAATCGTGTAACAACTCACCACGGAAATGAAACAAACGATGAAAATAATTGCTGATGCAGTCATCTTTAATTTTATGATACTTAAATAACTATAAGCAATAATTGGAATTACTTATGAATTAAAACTTTACAATCTTAACCGACTGCTTTATCATCTGGGAAGCGATGGTCTCGGTTCCAGTTTCTAATACGTAGTTCTACGGAAGCCGGGTGAAGTCACTACTCAAGCCGATATAACCATGTCGGTCGATAAGATGAGCATTAACAGACATACACTGTCGATAACATCAGCATTTACAGATATACACCGTCTGTCAAATACCTATGAAAAGTTGGCCCTTGACTTTATTATTTTTCAATTTCTTATACCTATACCAAACATGCTCCAGTCTAGTTTTTAAGAAAACATGAAATAACAAAATAGGGATTTTCTATGGTGAAATAGCGGCTAAATTCAAATATCCGCGATTTTTTATTTAAAAAATTTTATTATAATTGACGTCAAATTATGATGTTATGCGACATACAAGATCGTCAAAAAACATTCATCTATGATTTTTTAGTTAATTTATCATCAATTAGTTATAAAACTTTTATAATCTAGAATAGTTGATCCCGCCAGAATTTGAACTGATGACGTCATACGGACTTTCAACATGGCAGCTCGCGCATACGCGGGCTGGCGCAAGCTTTTCCGTGGTGACCGGCGGATCGGCGTCAGTCGCTGCCAGGCAGTGGATGGAGGAGGTTGGGGTGTAGTTGGTAGTTCCGTATGTAGTTAATATTCTCCGTTAAAAGTTCAAAGAGTACGTAACCAATAAAGAAAAGAAGAAGAAAGTTATTATTTTATGCTAAAACTAAAATTGTGTGCCAAATAATTGAAAAGTTGAAAAGTTATTTTGTGCTAAAAACAATAATTACAAAGTAAATTGCAAATGATGCTATAAAACCCGTGTGTAAATATCTCGACTGAGGTTGTGTTTTTTTTTACGTCTGATTTACGGCCGGCACGGACTTGTACTTGGCGGCCGGCGTACCGATGTCAGTCGCCGCCCGGTAGTGACCACAGATGGTCGGAGTATCGCTCGTGGTTCCGTACGTTATTATTCTGCGGCAAAAGTTCAATAAGTACATAACCAATGAGGAAAAGAAGAAGAAAGTTATTTTGTGCTAAAACCGACGCCGGGGATAAAAAAAATAATTGTCAAGTGAATTGGAAGTGACGCGAGAAAACCTGTGTATAATTTTGTGGACTGAATTTATGTTTTTTTGGCCTGCAAAACCGTCGCTAAAATGTGAAAAAAGGTAAGAGTAGTTTCATCTTGATATTGCACGAACGTTAGAAGTAAAATTCAAGCCTTAGCATGTAATTTATCTGCTTTGAACTCGTTTTACAAAGACATACATTTCCGAGAAAAAATTTCTTTCACTCGTTGCGCCGTCAATTACTTTCGGTAGTTGTCTTCGAATATTATTTCTAGCAAACGATTGTGTATAATTTTTGCGAAAGATTATAATAAGACTTGCATCAGATTGAATAGTATCGTGGATTGTTCGGGATTGTGGATTGGATCGCAGATTGTTTACTACGTATAATTTTATGTATACAATACGCAACAAAGTCTTGACGAGAAAAATCTCAAGTAAACACGCGCGAGCGGGTTGCGCAGACCGAATGTTGTTTACATTTGGAAAAAATCCGATAATAGAAAAAACCGTGGTTATTAACTTTTAATTAACGATTTGTCTGAACTTCTAATATACCGCGATACTTTATATTGATAAAAAAAAAATGATTTGATTACAGAGACAAAGTGCAGCAGGTCGTAAATGCAGATCTCTGGCAGTTTGAACGGATAAAATCTCACCGATGAATCGAGAAAAGGTAAGCCGGTAATCGTAATATTAGCTATAATTATTTTGCATTTTTATTGAAGTTCAATTGTTGAGAGATTATTGAATATTTTCAAAAATATTTGTTTTGTTTTTCGCTTCCATCCGTCTAATATTTTCCGATCGACAGTTTAAAATCCAATGCATTCATTTTATTCATTAAAATTACATAAAATAAATGTTTGGCTTGTTTTGTTTTCTCTCGAAAATATCGCAACGCTAATTGTACAAATATTCGATTGATCCGAAGGAAAGAAAGCTGCAGGGCAAAGAATGAACGAAATAATGGTCGTACATATGGAAGCGATATTAGTGTACATTGCAACAACATATTTTTATTCTAATTGAGCTAATTTCAATACCGAAACTAAACTTGCCCCTCGAGTTATATGTCCACTGTCTGGTATTTTTCACTTGATTACGTGTGTTGTAGCGTCGTAGATCCACACTCGGATCCACACTTGGTGCACAATAATTGATCTTCGAACATCAATCGTGTATTTGTACTTGTATTTATTATTATTTTTTTTTTTTAAATTAGATACATAGGTAAGATTAGATTATTCTCATATTCATAAACATAGCTTGCATAGCCTTGGTGGAAGTAATTTTCAATCCAGTATTGTCTTAACATTGTTGAAATCTATAATAAAAAAATAAAAGAAAAAATAAAAAAATAGCAATTTTTACCAACTATATTTCGTTGAGTAATTGCATCAATTCAAAACTGATTGTTTCATAATTTGGAAAAAGAATAAGAGCTGTTTGATTCAATATTGAAAATAGATACCTAAGAGTGGGAAACAAAAAAAATGTAGACTTGCTATCAAGCATCGCCTATCAGGTATCAAAATAAAAAAGGAAAAAATAATTATTTACACTCGCGAAGAAGAGTGCTGAAGACACTGTATATCTATATTTATCAATTTTTACAGACAATGTATGTCTGCATTTGGTAATCTTACCGACAGTGTACGTCTGTTGATGCTGATTTTATCGACCGACATAGTATGTCTAGTTGGCCCGACCGGGCTTCCGTACAATTTCGCTAGGTGTGTTGAATGCAACTATTGTATGTCTGTAAATGCTGATTTTATGGACCAACAGTTTATTGCAGTCTATCGTTGGCATCGCGGTTCTTACAACTGGGTTTCCGTACTACTGGCTAGCAATTAACACAATCTCGTAATTCGTTTAAGGTTATGTTCAAGTCTGTAATGTCAAATCAATAGAATGAATAACAATAAATTGTTAGATTGTTTGTGAAAGAATATAAAAACTCACTCCTTGTTGCTCGGAGGCTACAGATTGAAGCCTGGGATCGAAGGCGATTTAATTTACCTTTACTTCTAATAAACATTCGAGTAAATATTATCTCCACAAAAAAAAAGTATACACAGCAAAGCTATGTCGGACACGGAAGAGCCGTCGACTAAAATACAATTTAAACGCAAGAAAACTAAGTCTTTAAGAAAACGAGCTGGATCTTCGGAAGATAATGATTCTGACAACGAGACTGGCACAGTGAGGTGAAAATTCATGAGTAATGTCATGCAATCATAATATCATTCACATGAATATCTTCATAATTTTTATTTACAATTATATTCGCGCATTTTCCACACAATTTTACATTCTTCATGACTTTGTAATAACTTAACGTAAGACTAAACAGCGTCAAACTTATATGGCCGAAAATTGATATTTTTAGGGATAGATTGGGCGAGATGAAAACTATTCAAAAACTGCGACAACGGCCCAATGGTGTAAATATCGCTGGTTTAGCGCTGGGTAAAAAAGTGACTGCTGATTCAACGGTAATTTGAATTAAAAATAATAATATGTGGCAGGACTTCGCATAGCAAAAGTGAAACTTTAATTTGATCTGGATATATTTACAATTTCTTTGTCATTGGCATGGGATGCCCTATATTTTTTTTATCATTGGTAAGGAATGTCCTATATAGATATATTTTTCTGTCGGATTTCCATTACGTCTTTCATTTTACAGCTATCATGCGATATAAAGTTTCACTTTAATTACTGTATAACTTTTATCTCATTCAGAATAAGCATTTTATTACAATTATTTCAAATCATTGTAAGTACTTTCATGTTTCCTTTTATAATTTCAGTCAGATCCTTTCAATGTTAAAAACGGAGGAATGGTTAACATGACTGCGCTAAAAAATACTAAACTTAAACAAGCCGACGATGCTTATGACACGGGTATTGGAACTCAGTTTAGTGCCGAAACTAATAAGCGAGATGAAGACGAAGAGATGTATGTTGAGCTATAATTCTTTGAAATAAAATTTGTTCATAATTTAGAACATTACATTTATTACATTTAAACAGTTCAGATTTTATTGCCTGTTTTTAACACATTTTTAAATATTGTTTGATCTTTTTATAGGATGAAATACATAGAGGAACAATTGTCAAAACGAAAAAACAAAAACAGCAGTGCAACAGATTCAAATGCGGATGGAGATGGGGGAAGTTACTGTTCGCCGGAAGAGGCAGCCTTGCAGGCAGTTCCTGAACATTTACGTCAAAGTTCGGCTAACAGAAGCGAAGAAATGCTTTCAAATCAAATGCTTTCTGGTATACCAGAAGTTGACCTTGGAATCGAGTTAGTATAATTTATAGTTCTATTTATTTATTTATATTACTTTTTTTTAGTCAAAGTTAGAGCAACTAGAACATTACGATTGTTTCTTGACTAAATTAATTTACTTCTTTTTCCATTCCTTAGGAGGAATGTAACCAGAAATTACTGTACTAATATAAATTGAATAATAAATTTCAGAGCCAAGATTCGGAATATAGAAGCTACCGAAGAAGCGAAACTTAAGCTCCTATGGGAAAGGCACAGAAAAAAGGATGGCCCATCTCAATTTGTGCCAACAAATATGGCAGTTAACTTTGTTCAACATAATCGATGTGAGAATTTCAATTTTAGCAGACTAATTATTTATTTGTAGAAATTTTAGACATACTTTTCTAATGATTGATCTGAACACCTAACTTTATAGTTGATCAGCTTATGCCGAACTTGGAGAACGTATTTTAGGCACTATGAAATATTAAAATAGTAATATAGTAATGTTAATTGAATAGAATAATCGAGAGTCGGGAACGACGTTTGCGGTTATTCCGCTAATGTGCAACATATGAAATTTGCGAGAAATTAATCGCATAAATATCCTCCTGGCACTTTGGAATGTTTTTTATATCTTATTGTAGCATTTATAGCAAATTTTTATCTTAATATTTCATAGTGCCCAAAATACGTTCTCCAAATTCGTCATCAGCTCTTGGACTATAATTTTTAAACATTGTTTCGACATCTTGTATCCCCTAAATATATTATAGGTCTTAGATTCCTACTTTGCTTTGCGTACTGTGATAAGGAGTTATAATTTCAGAATTTATTTACAATTTTATAATATATTTACAGTTAACATTGAAGATTCCGATGTACAAAAGGGGAAACGGGATGCTGAAGAGAGGAAGAGAATTGCGGCACGAAATGAGGATGCCAAAGGGAAACGTAAAGACAATGGAGAAAAAGCTACAGATGATTATCATTATGAACGATTCAAGAAACAGTTTCGAAGATTTTAAAACACTTATACTAGGTGAAATGTATTTTATGTATACATATTTGAATTATGAATATTACAATATCGTATGAGATATCGTCGTGTAAAATTATTTTTGAAAAAAAAATCTGACCACTCTGGACTGCAGATATACAGAGTGATTCTAGTTGAATGAGCCATATTTTCAGAATGGATCCTTTTCGAAAATCAGAAATAAAATGATTCTTAACAAAGATTCGATGGACTGGTAGGTCCGGTTACCGTTTAATCTCTCGATCATCTGATATGATATCTATTTGAGTTGAGGATCTGCCTGATTTATTGATTTCTTAATACTTTATATCATGTGTGCCTGTGAGTCTAAAGCCTCTGGTTTGAAAAAGGACAGGGGAAAGCATGTAAGTTGGGAAAAACGTGAGGTGAGAAACTGGAAAGTCTGGTAACGAGCGATGCGTGTACTTATTGAACTCAGTTTTCATAAAATAAGTTACTTTACGTCGTATTAATGTAATTTGAGTATGGTTTATATTTTGACGATAGCGTGTAGTATGGAGTCTAGATCTTAGTGTGTAGAACCTAGGGAAAGCCCATTTAAAACTATGACGCCGTATTGTACGCAATCTCAAGTCAGAAACACAAGAACGGCACGTGGGTTACATGTTACTAGGCGTTGCAAAATAGACAATGCACTCATTGACAGAAAAAGATTATTGTCTCATTTTATTTAGTAATTATTTGAACGATTGGGATATTATAACATTCGTCTTTATGTTACAATTGAATAAACTTTTATCAGAGTATGTGGAGCACCTCTGTCCAAACTCCAACTAGTAATTACAATGTTAGCTAGTATACTATTGTAATACGAATGTGGTTTATATTATGTTAACTTGTATATCTGGTAAGGAAATAAAGAGACTCGATCAATTGCGATATTCGCATGTTTATTTTTACGAAACAATTGTAAATTACATATAACTTTGACAATGAGTAACATTGCATTGATGCTGTTGTAATAAATTACCAAATATAGCAAAAATTAATTTCTGCGTTATTTTCTACTTCCCCTTCCCTTTGATCACTTACTGGAAGAATAGGATATGAGTATTAATGCATTTTCGGTTACTCGAAAATTTGCAACTTCATCTTTGGATCAGATCTTCTGATACCAAAACAATTTTCGAAGAAAAATTTCAGCACACCTCCTCGGGTCAGATGTTCCCCTGATACCAGGAGCAATTTTTCGACTTAAAATTTCAAAAAGTTTAAATTTTATAACCGAACGAGACATGCACAGAGACACATCTATACGAATGCATGCCTGCTGAGACCTATGCTCCTGATTTTTCCCGCCAAAAATTTCAGCACACCTCCTCGGGTCAGATGTTCTCCTGATACCAGGAGCAATTTTTCGACTTAAAATTTCAAAAACTCTAAATTTTCGAAGCGAACGAGACATGCACAGAGACACACCTATACGAATGCATGCCTGCTGAGACCTATGCTCCTGATTTTTCCCGCCAAAAATTTCAGCACACCTCCTCGGGTCAGATGTTCTCCTGATACCAGGAGCAATTTTTCGACTTAAAATTTCAAAAACTCTAAATTTTCGAAGCGAATGAGACATGCACAGAGACACATCTATACGAATGCATGCCTGCTCAGACATATGCTCCGGATTTTTCCCGCCAAAAATTTCAGCACACCTCCTCGGGTCAGATGTTCTCCTGATACCAGGAGCAATTTTTCGACTTAAAATTTCAAAAACTCTAAATTTTCGAAGCGAATGAGACATGCACAGAGACACATCTATACGAATGCATACGTGCTGAGACCTATGCTCCTGATTTTTCCCGCCAAAAATTTCAGCACACCTCCTCGGGTCAGATGTTCTCCTGATACCAGGAGCAATTTTTCGACTTAAAATTTCAAAAAGTCTAAATTTTATAAGCGAACGAGACATGCACAGAGACACATCTATACGAATGCATGCCTGCTGAGACCTATGCTCCTGATTTTTCCCGCCAAAAATTTCAGCACACCTCCTCGGGTCAGATGTTCTCCTGATACCAGGAGCAATTTTTTGACTTAAAATTTCAAAAAGTCTAAATTTTATAAGCGAACGAGACATGCACAGAGACACATCTATACGAATGCATGCCTGCTGAGACCTATGCTCCTGATTTTTCCCGCCAAAAATTTCAGCACACCTCCTCGGGTCAGATGTTCTCCTGATACCAGGAGCTATTTTTCGACTTAAAATTTCAAAAACTCTAAATTTTCGAAGCGAATGAGACATGCACAGAGACACATCTATACGAATGCATACGTGCTGAGACCTATGCTCCTGATATTTCCCGCCAAAAATTTCAGCACACCTCCTCGGGTCAGATGTTCTCCTGATACCAGGAGCAATTTTTCGACTTAAAATTTCAAAAAGTCTAAATTTTATAAGCGAACGAGACATGCACAGAGACACATCTATACGAATGCATGCTTGCTCAGACACAAATTCTCGATTTTTCCCGCCAAAAATTTCAGCACACCTCGGGTCCGGTGTTCTCCTGATACCAGGTTCAAATTTTTCGACTTACAGAAATTTTCAATCAAATATTGTCCTCTGGTATCAGAACATCTGAGCCGAGGAGGTGTGCCGACATTTTTAGCGATAAAAATTAGGCACCAGATTAAATTCACTCCGCACGCCATTCATGTAATGTTGACTTGAGATTGCATATCATTTGGCGCACCTAATTTTTTCATTTAAATTTCCTGTAAATCGAAAAATTCCGCCGTGTCCTCTTACGATTATTATAATTCACTTACCGTATTTAGTACCTGAAATAAAGAGTCGCAGGACCGAAAGAGAGGAAAATAAAAAAGTAATTAATTATAGGTATATAATCTATGAATTTATTGCTGCAGCATTGATACAATGTTTCTCATAGTCAGTGTTATGTATCAAAATCTAGTTATTTCTTATAAGTAAATATACATACCTACATATATGTATATACGTATCGCAAATTATCGAGTATATTTTTATTTGCTTATTGCTATAGTTCTTATAATATATACTACAATGAGTCGGACAGAGATTTTTCTCTTGATTTTTGTCTGACAGGCGCGTCAGTGGTTGATGACCAGACAAAAACAACCTTCATTACTCAGTTGCAAAAATTCACATACTGCTCAAAGACAATTAACTAATTCTGAAGGTGATTTTTATCCATATGCACATGGCATGTGCACTATGCTCCGGGCTTCCGCTTTTTATCACGAACTGGCGTCGCGCTGGTTGCGCACAGTATTTTAGCCTTTGTATGCGAGCCTTTAGTCCTTTTGGTACTAAAATTGGCATGTCTGGTGGGAATGTCGAAGTTCGAGTACAATAGTTTGGTTTCTCGATTTTTTACTAAGTAAATTACTCTCCACCTCCAGCGTTTATATTTAGGTACGGCGATTATATACACAAAATAAAGTACTGACGTAAATTTTAAAACATTTCTTAACCACGTGGATAGTGCAGTATGATATTAACACATACCCTAATATACCATAACCTCAAAACATCCGGCAACTTTGCTTTAGCGACTTCAACTAACTTCAAATTCATTCCGTAATAAAATTTGTTATGAACAACAATTTTATTGTTATTTAATAGCTCACTGATTTACGGCTACCATGCTATCGCTCGAACGTTCTTTTATCACGACAATATCCAAATAGCCCTTTTGCTGTCTGCCTGAAAATAATTATTCCATTAATAGTAAGATCAAACCTACAACAATATCTGTATATTCAAGTAATTTCTTATAATTGACAGATATCTCAATTAGAAGATTCCTTGTTCATGTTATAAACGTATAACAATGGCATCTGAGAAGCTAGTTTCCTGTGGACTAGACTTTTGTTCAGTTCCTGATCTGAATAATTGTTTGATAACTGCCACATCTGCTAGGTAAGCAATGCCGTTGCTTTGTGTCCATCTGTGTCTCTTGTTGGCAAACACCCAAGTAGTATCAATATTCAAAAGAGATTCTGGCCTAACCCTAGTCTTAAACCTTCTTGAATAAAACAAAAACTGATCAAAATTATTTCCAGATACGATTTTATATGCATTCCTTTGGTCCATACGCAATTTAAACGAGAATTCGTTGATCCCAAAATGATAAAACGACCCGGGCCATTTACAAGATCTGATATGATTCTCTGTAGTTCAGGTAATCCAGAAACCACATTTTAATCAAGACTTCCACCAATTTGATAAACTTAAGAGATTCAAAATAATACAGAGATATTTATTTATTAGATTGGAACAACTTGGTAGTCGGTAAATTATCTTCTTACATAGACGTCGATGTGACTGATCCAATATCAAGAAAGAATAATGAGGAGACTTTGAACCAAGAGTTGGCTTTGGCTGCTCACTTAGGACTACCAGCCATAATGTTTAAATTGACAAAGAATATTGAACGAAACATTAATTTTTCTAGAATTATTTATAACAAGGCTGTAACAACTACTTGTGCTTTCCAGGTAGCTACTTTACTGGTAGTTAAACTATCGTTATAAAATTAGAAGTAACGATCAATGTGATTATACTAGGCTTTAAACTAACAATTTATTTCAAAACATCATCTAATACGAACCGAATTAACGATTGATTCCGTAGATATGGGTACAAGTTCCAATGGAAAATCCTGCAAAGCAGGCTAACACATACAGATCAGACCGAGGAGAAGAATCTGTTCAAAGTACATGGGAATGGTGGAATTCGTTTAGATTAGTGTGTGACTTTCATGGAAAACTTGGAGTCGCTTTGGTCGTTAGTCATGACATTCCTAGCTCTGAAGAGGTAATTTTAAAATAATAAATTTTTTATGTGATATTTGAACTTGTAAATAATTTCATAATGATTTTATGTTATTTCAGATAGATAGATGGCTGGGTGAGCCTCTGAAGTGTTTGATATTACCCACAACATTGTTTATTACAAATAAAAAAGGATATCCAGTATTAAGTAAAGCGCATCAAATACTACTAAAAAAGTTCTCACCTTTGAGGGTACAATTGATTTTGTCTGGATCAAATAGGCATCAAGACATCACTTTCTATCACAATTACCTTGATCATCTGGCAAAGGTAACTAATATGATTATTTAATTTTTTTTTACAAAATTTAATAATAATACACTGATCTTATTTACACAGAGTTATCAAAGAAATGGACCAGTCGAAAGTTTTGCCAGGGGTTACGAAGATTATTTACAATGTCCTCTACAACCATTAATGGATAATCTTGAATCTCAGACTTATGAAATATTTGAGAAAGATCCTGTGAAATATAATCAGTATCAGAGTGCTATTTACCAAGTAATTCTTCTCAAAGTTCCAGAAGCTGAAAAAGACACGAAAACCTTGTGAGTGGCAATCATACCTAATTAGCAGTAAATTCACCTAGATATAAATTTTTTCTATTTATACCCAACGTCACTAATAATAATTCCACGTTATTTAGAGTAATTATGGTGGTTGGTGCAGGCAGAGGACCTTTAGTACGAGCAGCTTTGAATGCTGCTGAAAAAGCTAAAAGAAAAGTAAAGGTTTATGCCGTTGAAAAAAATCCTAATGCAGTTCTAACGTATGTAATATTTGATTGGATCATTGGTCAATCACTTGATTGATTTTTTATAGCCATTTTGGACCGCTTAGTAACATGTTTTTTATCACAGGTTACAGGCTCTAGAGAAGGAAATATGGGGTAACAAAGTTACCGTGGTATCATGTGACATGAGAGAATGGGTGGCTCCTGAAAAAGCAGATATACTTGTATCTGAGCTTCTTGGATCTTTCGGAGATAATGAACTTTCACCTGAATGCCTGGACGGTGTCCAACAGTTCTTGAATGGTTCGATTTACCTTTGCTCTTTACATATTTCAAAAACTATCTTTCATAACTGATTTCTATTTCGCATTTTATGTATTTCTCGATTCTAGATGATGGAATAAGTATACCTTGTTCTTATACATCGTATATTAGTCCGGTACAGTCCTCCAAGTTGTATAACGAAGTTAGACAATGTAAAGAAAAAGATAAACATCCCCTGGCTCACTTTGAAGCCCCTTACGTTGTTCATCTTCAGAACAAGTACGACATCGCCCAACCACAGCCTTTGTTCACATTCGTTCATCCTAACAAAGGCAAGTAATAATTGATGAAACATTTCTCATTTGATCCGAATTCATTAATTTTTTTCAACAGTGTTAGCATGTTTCAAATCAAATTAAATAGCAAATACAGAGGCTTGATAGAATATAAAGACTTTATAAACAAAATAAAACTATGCAAATGCATGAAAATCTTAACACACAAAGTACATGCATATATCATAAATGATTATGATTTTCAATGTAAAAAAAATTTGTTCCATCATTTTTCTTAACCCTCGTTTTTAATCTATACCTAACTGTAACTTTTCTAATCTCAGATTCAGTTAACAAGAATAGTAGATATGAAGTAAAGAAGTTTGTCGCTGAGCAAAAAGCAGTACTGCATGGCTTTTCTGGTTACTTTGACGCCGTCTTGTATGGAGATATCACACTTAGCATCGAGCCAAACACCCACAGCCCTGGCATGGTCAGCTGGTTTCCAATATTCTTTCCGATTAAGGTAATGAGATAATGAAGTACAACAATATCTCCTATTACTATTGCGCACATACATTTATAATTTGTTGTAAAAATCCTGAAAGAAATAAAACACAAATGACACAGTGTGCAGAATTTGACATAGAAAAATATTTTTATAAATGTATATGTACTTTAATTTTACAGGAAGCTGTTCTTCTTGACGCTGGGGATGAAGTAGATGTACATTTCTGGCGAAGATGTAACTTGAAAAATGTGTGGTATGAATGGTGCATTAGTAAACCTGTGCCTGGTTCCATCCATAATCCAAACGGACGTTCCTATACAATGGGACTTTGAGTTATAATAAAATATAGGCGATATTCTAAGAGCTAAAAACTTGGATAAAATTTAATAAATGAAAAATTTTTTCGTCTTATTTTGAATTAAATTGAATAAATGAAAAATCTTTTCGTGTTATTTTGTACAAGTAAAGTGTTCTTATTCTTCTAAATAAACCCAATCACATTTTTCATACTTTAGCTTAATGATTTTTTTCAGTTTTCTTATTTTATTAGATTTCATTGAGTCAACTGTACATTGCCTTGTTTTGCCTTGGGTTATTTACACTGATCCTCTAGGTCGGTGGTATTGCGTAGAATTTTGATAACATATTTGCTAGTTATCATTGCTTGAAGAAATGTTGTAACTAATTGATAAACTGTTGACCTCACGTGATCGAAGTGCCGAGCATTGATATCGCAAAGTAGATACTACAGCAGTTTTAAATCAATGATTTTATATTTGAAGTGTTACATTTAGCTTTTACGTAACTTCAATTAGTGTGGTCTATCTGAATCTTACGGTTTCAATAACAATATATCCGAACTAGTATTCGAATCAATACCGTATGCCGCGATTGAGCATAGCGTTATTTTTTTAACAAATATGTGTTATTTTTGTAACATATATGTTTGAACCTGAAAAGGTCATGATTGCGCTCTTTGCATTATGAGATAATGAAGTAAAGGGGGGATAAAAGCGATCGCACGAATAAACGTTTTACAGAAAGAGGTAGGGTGATGTATAATATCAGCGACATAGAAGTAAGATTTCAAATAGCTCATTGCTCAGTTGAACGTTGTTGCAATTGTCAGGCCATTGCTTGTCAGGATCGAAAGTCGAATCGCGACGCGGGGTAAAATCAAGTTATCAAGTAGCAGACGACGTGGAATAGCAGAAGTAAAAACTGAATTTTATTTATTTAATAATACTTCGAGATAATAAAAAACAAATATGGCTCAATACGTTACACAAGTTGTTAGATGCACGGCGAGAACTATAGCCTGTGCTAATACGACGCAAATGTTTAGTGCTGTTTCTAAAAAATCATTATTTTCATTACGAAGAATAAACACAACGCGATGGGTATCGAAGGCCGGTGAGTAAAATTTTTTTTTTAATTAGATTTAAGGCCATCGTAAAATAAACATTTTTGTTAACGCTCAAGGCCTCGTTCAATGTTTAGATTTTAGAATGCACAAATCAACCTGCGAATAACTACCATTGATTTTTACCTAACCTATAACCTATACATGGCTACAGAATAATAAGCCTTCTGTAGATTATTATTCTGTAACATGGCTGAGAATCATCATATTCACGATAGAGAGAGACGAAAGAGATCTTTGCTCTTAAAAATTAAACATATGATAAATTGTGTAACTTTATGATGAAACGGTATTCGAATCGAAGACTTGGTCTACTTAATTCTATCTACGAAGTTTTATTGATTACGTAAATAACAAAGTCTATGAATAATTTGGAAAATCAAATTTTCATACATCTTTAGATTGAATAAAGTGCCCGAAGATATTCAAATGCAGGCTAAAAATTTGAAAATATTTAGGTCT
The DNA here is from genome assembly GCA_963924015.1 of Macrophya annulata. Taxonomy (NCBI): domain Eukaryota; kingdom Metazoa; phylum Arthropoda; class Insecta; order Hymenoptera; family Tenthredinidae; genus Macrophya; species Macrophya annulata. The sequence continues at coordinate 9,207,512 of OZ001257.1, read as the reverse complement.
ATCTGCTATTTAATGAATATCTAATCTCACTTCATATTTATTGAACAGAGAGATGGTATACGGAGAAACATGAATGGGTACAAGTAGATGGTAAAGTCGGTACCGTAGGAATATCTCATTACGCTCAAGATGCTCTTGGAGATGTAGTTTACGCGCAGCTTCCAGACGTTGGTAGTTCTATAAACCAAAAAGGTGAGAGATACTGAATTTCTTTTATCCTTTACAATAACACCTTGAAAAATAAAAATATAAAAATTAATACCAATTCTTTCTAACATGTTTTAATCTCACCTATTTTATATATCTTCCAGACGAATGCGGAGCATTAGAGTCTGTAAAGGCAGCATCAGAACTATACAGTCCAGTAACAGGAAAAATATTAGAAAAGAATGAATCTGTAGAAAAAAGTCCCGGCTTGATAAACTCCTCTTGCTATGAAAACGGCTGGCTTTTTAAAGTTGAATTGGCCAATCCAGAAGAATTGAAAGAACTTATGGACGAAAATGCATATGATCAGTTTCTTAAAACTGATAGTCACTAAAAGAAAACAAAATACATGCAAAAAAAATTTCAAACTTAATTGTAACTCAGAAACGAATTTAGTCCAAATAAGAATTTGTGCAAAAATGTACAACAATAACTTCACATTATTTATGCAGCCAAAAATTAATATGCTGCTGATATATACCTAACTTGAAAAAGATATGAAAGTTAGTAAATTTATAAATTTACAATTGAATTGAATAAGTGTAAAGCGATGTAAAAAAAATCCTTAAAACTTGTACAGTATTGGCAAAAATTTGTACAGAAATATTAAGGACAATTGTATTTATTGTTGACTATTTTTTTTTTTTTTTTTTTTTTTTTTAAGATTAAACAGATTGAATGAACAGATCATTTCATGGCTATTTATCGATGTGACTGAATAAAGAATCTTTTGATTATTTACCAATGATTATTTATCTATATACTTGATGTAATATAGGTATAGTTAGAATTAATTTCCTAACATAGCTTATTATAATTATCAGCTTAGGCATTGTTACTGAGATTCGTACGTCTTTTTGGCTTTGAATAGGTAAGGTCGACCTTCTGTATGCCTGATTATTTATTTAAAGACGTTTATCGATTTACCAATACGCGATAGGTAATTGTCAAAAGATAATATTGATGTTGAGTCTCAAAAAGGTACAATTGTATGTTAATAATAAAGATATATTTACAATCAATGAATTTTTCTACATAATTTACAATTGCCAGTTTCTAATGGCAGTGTCAACAATGCGTAAGAATTTCTTATTTTTTTTATTTTTATTTTTTTATTTTTTTTTTTTATTTTTTAGATTTAATCCCAACAGTGAATTGGACTAAATAATCACAATGATATCAAATCAATTTTTTGCCAATTGTAATTGGTAACTGTACATTCAATATTTAACACAATGTACATAACACCATAATTACATATCGTATTACATAATTACATTCGTTAATAATCAGGATGTAATGGAATTCATCGGACGATTAAATAGGATGGGGTATGTATAGATACAAAGAGTGAAGAGACTGTCTTCCCCAAAAAGTGGAAGTCACTCTCCTTGTCTTTTCAAGGGTGATGTTTGTGGATGGTTTTAGCGCATGTCCAAAAATAGTCAAACCAACTAGTTTTCTTTTAATGCATAATTTAGGAACAAATTACATTTAGCATCAGGTATCGAGCTTTATTAAAACTGTAAAAGTACAAAAGTTAAATATGTTTATTTGTATCTGAGGTAATAAGTATGTATAATAATGAAACATGTGTATAATCTGTTATACAGGTATACTTCAAAAGACTAAAATGGGACTGAGTTAATATTGTAAAAATTTTTCTAATTGACCATACATAGGTATATAGATGCATTGCGGTAAACCGGTAAGTTTGACATTTTCAGAACATGTTTATATATAGCATGTTAGAATCCAAAGTCGAAAGTGACCAACCAGTGGCCAAAACCTTTGCGCACAAGGCATAAAAATTCACTTAACAACAATCAATAAATTTAAGGCAGCAGCTTAAAAGCAAAAATAGTCATTAACAAGTAGGCATTAAAAATCGCGCGTTTGTTGCAGCATCATAATCTGGTAACGTTGCTAAAAAACGCTGCACTTCGTTTTGTTTTATTTTGTTTTATTTCATTTTTTTTATTTATCATTATTATTACCGCTGCACAATTTAGCCCAAGTTTAACGAACACCCATGGCAGTATTTCTATAAATATGTGAATGGAGGTAAGTACAATGATAACTTTATCCAATTATTGTATCTATTTGAATTTGGAAGGAAGCGAGAGTACAAAGAAGTTAAGAAAAAAAAAAAGTCAAAAAGACATTTGATCTTTTTTGGTTGTTTGTTTTCTCTCGGTTCTTTGAAAACTACTGACCATTGTGGGCAATGATTTCAGTCAGCTTGGCCGTTTTTGGCTCTCGAGTCCAACATTTATAATGGGCGGCCTTAGAAGCCACCGCAGGTGTCCCAATGACAACCTTCACAGCACTGAACAATTTCTGACTAACGGCTAAACAATATAATACTAATAATAATAATAATAATAATAATAATAATAATATTAATAATAATAATAATAATATAATAATAATCTATTGATGAAAAATAACTACGATGATAAACTAATCTATCTTAACATTTACTAAATATTTATTATTATATTTAACAACTTTATTAAGACAATAATGTTCTTATAATGTATATGTATGTATGATTAATTACAACACAATATAGGACCACATAAACCTTGCTCCAGTGATTCTGTTGTTTCTTAAAAATAAATCTTTATTATGGTACAATATACAGTAGTAATAAAATATCGCGATTCGTGGTTATTTTTTTTTCTTCCGCCACCTATTTGAAAAATAATAAAGACAACGAAAAAAAAAAGAAAAAAAAAACCAAAAAAAAAAAGATACGAAAAAAGAACATACATTGATGAATAAAATACTATATAAAATTAGTGAAGACATTAAGTAGCTAATGATTTTTTTTTTTTTTTCAGTAAGCAACAGAAATATATTTATTTTATTAAACTATACACAAAATATTGTAATTACATATTTAACATGATTTTTCTTTTATTATACTATACAATGTAATTGGAATGTGTTAACTAGTATTTACAAGAACAAGAGATAAGCCCTGCTGGTGTGTGTATGTGTGTGTGTCGGTGTGTGTGTGTGTGTGCAACTGTGACAAAATGCAGAATTATAGGAAGTTCTAAGGATGCCCAGGTAGCCTTTGCAAGACGTGCAACAACATATCACATGCAAATATTTCACTGTGTTATTCAAGTATGCCCGTTGAATCCCTTAAAGAGACACGAATAACTGGATAGTCTGATTTCTTTTCTTTCTTCTTTTTTAACAATAGGATATTATCAGGTGAGAGCAAGGCTTCAGTGGTAGTAGTATTATTACTTAAAAATAATATTCTTTCTAATATTAGAAAAATAGCTTTACTTATTTAGACAAAAGTTGCCTGCCCTTTGACCAATATTTTGTAACCACCCTTTGTACTGTTTTCAAGGCATCTTGCTTACTATTCCCTGCGCATATACCCCCCCTTCCCCCCACCCCCCCCTCCCTCCCCCCAAGTTAGGGTAATTCTCCACGGATACATCTCTAAAACTTCAACATCAAATATAGAAAATATATATCAATATGTTTATATATATTTAGATACATTTTTTTTTTTTTTTTTATAATACATATATACTATGTATTTATGTAAAGTATGTACGTCTATACTTGATTTCTTTATTTTATTACTCTTCATCTGTCTATCTTTCTTTCCATCTTTTTTCGTTTCTTTACATAGGTAATACATGGAACCAGGGCCCCTTAGTTTGGTCCAATACCTAAATCTCATTACATTGTGATAGATACTTGAGGTCCATTTTTTGTCCATTGGCGAGGGGCGGTACCAGGACTTTTAAATATAGTACAACATATTCTCTGCACAGCACAGCTGTACAAATTAATAATTGACCATTTCATTTTCTCTTCGCGTGAAGCATTTCCATTAGAAGTGTCTGCGTTGGGGCTCCTCCGTTACAATGTTTATGGTACAGGTGCTCCTCACCCCTACTCGCCACCGCATGGATGTCTGGTAATACTGTCAGCAGCTTATGAAACTTTTCCTATTCAAATAATAAAGAAAAATTTCAATTAAAAATCAACCATATAAGATCGAAAATGTGAAGTAAATCGTCATCAACTAAAAAATTTCTTGCATTTATACATTCTCAAGCGAATAACATCGACATATTAATCGTTCAATCAATGTTTTATCTTTATTGTACAAGTTAACAACATAGCTTCATTGTAAATATCAAATATGGAATAGTTTCATTATTATATATATATATAACAATACGAAAAACATGTACAAAATTTTTTAATCAATAACAAAAAGAGAACTCACTGGTATCGAGGGATAACATGTTAATGTATAATCCAGTAAAGCACGTTGCACTTGCTCGTGTCCTTCTTGTACATGTTTCTTGTTCACCAGCCCTCGTACATCTGAAAAAATAAATAAAAAAATTAAAAAAAAAAGAACAGAATGAATTAGATAAAGTAAAGGGGTTGTGTTAAAAAGTAGCACAGAGTTTTAGGATAAAAAAAAAAATTGTAATATTGATAACTGTATTTGAAAGGTGATAAATTTTCATAATTAAAAATTCCGATTGAAAAGAATTCATGGTTTTAAAAATAAGTGAAAGAATCTTACCATGATTGAGCAGCATAAGGAATTTCATACAAATGTAGTCAGAGAGGTCGAATTTAAGCTCTTGGAGTTTGGTGGACAAGTCATTAAAGAGATCTGCTAAGGAGGGTACACCCAACAGGCCAAGACATAAAAGATCAAACTTCTGGCCATTATGAAGAGTAGTTTCATCTGGTAAGTTGTTGTGTAACCTTTGATGGAGATGGTCGAGCACCAACATATCTGACCAAGAGTGTTGTAAAAGTTTCATTTGGTCGTCAACCTATTAAATAAAAAAAAATAAATGAAACAAATAACGAAAAATTAATCGCATTTAAAGTATTAGGGATAACAGGCAAGGGGACTTGGTAGAAAAATTGTTTTTTCAGAAACTAAAAATGAATTAATGAAAAAAAAAGTTCTATATTCGCCACAACATAAAATATTTCAAAATTTTGTGGAAAATGATTAAAAATAAAAAATAAAAAATGTAATTGTAATTTTCCTATTTCAGCATGTTTCGAAATGGACAAAAGAAATTTAAAATACAAAGTGAAAAGAAAACTTCATTTACGATTGACCCAATTCTTATTATCCAGCGGTTGTTTTAATCGAGTTGTTGTGTATGAGAATCATTTATAAATAGCGTTAATTTTGTAAATAAATTAAAAAATTGACCCAGATTATATTACATTCCGTTTGAAAAGATGTATATACATATACAATTACTAGACAGAAAGAGTTAAATTCCGTGTTTTCCAATTATTAGTTTTATATTTTTCATTTCTAAAATTCAAGATTATAAAAATGACCAACACTTCTTATTCTCAATATTGTACCATTGTTGAAACACGATTGGCCAATAATATTTAATATCTATAATAATTAATATATAGTATTATTGTCAGATCGGTCAATCAGTAAATATCTGTAATTTGAAAAATCTCATAAATAATAAAGAGATTTTGTTCGACGATAAAATCAGCCTCCTTCTTCCACGGTCTTCCATAGAATGTAAATTATTATGGGCCCGCTTCAGGCCAGCCGCCATAACCTAGAAACGTATCATGTTATGACCCAGATATGAGGCGATGCTTGAAATCATTCACCGATTGTGAAATACCGCGGTTACCTCACATCCCCCGCTACACAGGCCTTCGAGACTACAGTCAAACGGCGACTTGTTGATGTAAGAACATCGACGAACACCGTATAGACTGCAGCCTGTTTCGACCGACGTCGCAACTTAAAACACACAACTGGTTGGTAGATCGTTGATTCTTGATGTTTGGACCTGAGAGGTGGCGTTGCGTTCGCCCTGTGATGTCATATCCGTTCACCAAAATGGTTCCGTTAAGAATACTAAAAAGCTTTAATTTTCAAAAGCTAACTATAATCAGTTCTCGAAATAATCTTTTATCCAAATCATTTCTACACAATTAGATTTAGTAATAATAATAGCCGTTCTATTAGGATTATTAAATATCAAATCAGATCCTAGATAAATGAAGTGATTCTCTGTTATCACTATGAGAAATCTTTCTATTCTCGAGTGCACGTTATCCAATAGAGACAGGATAAACTCTAAAACTCTGATCTGCGTTATTGAAGATAAGCGAAACGAAAGCAAAATACGACAACGCGGGTATTATTATTATAACAATAATAACAACAACAATAACAATAATAGTAATAATGCTTTATTATTTTATTATTATTATTGCTGTTGTTGTTATTATTATTGCATAAATTAGGTAGACACTCATCTCATTATTTATAATTACTCGTTTATACACATAATAATGCCACTTTGTCGCATTTTTACTGCAGAAGCGATAAAAGATAGTCAAAAAATATAGACGTATATATATGTATATTACAATCTTTTCACATGGACATTGCAGTCAATACTTTCAATCCTAATTTTCGATCAAAATTAGGAAAGCTAAAAATATAAAGCTTTCTACATTCTCTCGAGATCCAGGGATCAAATTATTCGAAAAAATTAATAAGCAAAAAAAAAAAATGTAGATATTTTATTTCTAAAGTCTCGGCGTTTTGAATCGAATTTAAGCAATTTGGATGGTCGATTTGTTTTTCGATTTAAATATTTTTTGTTTTTTTTTGTTTTTTTAGATACGAATTTGCGAAGAATAATTTTTTAGAGCAGTAGCATAAAATTGTATAAAATGATAATGATAATGTATAAGGGTATAAGAGCCAAACCTTCAGATCCTTGAAGAAAACTGAGTTTCTCGCCCAGTCGACCTGTGAGAAGAGATTCTGGTCAAGCACTTTGCACATTAGTTCAAACAAGTCCACTTCACACTGATTGTACGTTTGGTTTTGCAATAGGGTAAAAAGTGACGATTGCCACTCTCTGTCGTCAACAGTTTGAACAAAGTCTCTGATCATCGGACTAGTTTTAAGGGTAGCTGTGGACGGTGTTGTGGCGGCAGGATGAGGCTGCTGCGACTGTTCCCCAAAATTAAAAGCCTTCGGACTTGGCGTCGTCGAGTTTGCTGGCCAAAGTTTACTCTCTAAACTGGGATTAGCATTGTGAAGGTGATTTCCGGCGGATATCGTCGGTTGGGAAGACGGCGCGATTAATTGATGTTGTCCAGCTCCTGCGCCAGGCTGCTGATTCGTCGCTAATCCTGCCGCAACAGCGGCCGGCGATGGGCTCGAGTCCGGCGATGATGTCAGACTCGAAACCTGAGGTATTTGTATCTCCTGTTTTATGTGAAGAAAGGGCGTTACGGCTGAAGGATAGCCAACCTCGCTACCGAGGCCACTTCGTATCGTTTGAAGGGCCAATTGTCGTTGCCTCATCAACTGCAGTTTCCTCGCTCTATCCCTTTTGTACATTGGTCCGAACTTGTTCCTACCCCCTCGCATTCTGTCCGCTCTTACCGCTGAAACATTATTAATAAACAATATTTCATTATTAACCAAGAAAATATATCAAATTTTTTATTATAAATAACATATATATGTATGTATGATATCGAAAGAATTTTTTATTCTCACCCGTAAACTGTAATTGCACGTGAGAATTCTCGATACCTATTTATATACATAAGTACTGTACATACATACTTCAATAGTAATCCCGCATTTACGTGTGACGCAAACTTTTACATATCTCAATAAGCCTCAAAGTATAATAATGCATATTATAGATATACACACATATGCTTTATACTTATACCTACGTATATTATATAGCCTTCAGTGGGAAAACAAATTTTTTTTTTTTATTATATAGGCCAGCTCTTTTCATTGTAAAGACATACATACGTTAAATGGAAAAATTATACAATTACGTTGTTATTTTTTTTTTGGCTTTATTTCGCGAATAAAAAAATAAACGAATAAAAAATAACCGGTTGTAATGTATCTCGTATATCTATATCATTGCAGCAGTGTGACTTGGAGTTTTAGATAAATCACGACAAAGGGAACTCGGACAAAGAAACGTAAAACACGGTTTGTTCTGCATACCTAATCTATGCATTTCACATTGTTATATACGTATATGTATATTATTGTTATAACCAGGGGATAAAAATAAAAAAAATTAAAAAAAAAAAATCTGGAAAGAAAAAAATAAAAAAACACAAGCTGGACTACAGCGGCAGGTTTGCTGTAGTTACACTTAATTTTGCAACGCGTTTCTCGACCTACGTGCATTGTCAATGACGGTGGTATATATATATATGGACAATTAACTGGTAAAGTAAATTTCTTAACTTTATACTGCAGCAGCAGCAGCAGCAGCAGCAGCAAGAGTAGGCAGTAACAGTAGCAGCAATAGCGCGAGCTATTATTTGTCACGTATATTTTTCTACCCACCTGTAGCGAATTAAACTTTCCAATAGTCCGAATGCTGAGCTGCGGTAGGTACATACTACATACGTACCGTACGTACATTATACGTATACGCTCGTCGGTAATTTGGGTCATTTCGTATTAGAACGGATAACGTGCGCTCGTCACGTTGTAAACTTAACGCAATTAAGGGAAAACTGCTGCGCGAGTCGTCAGATTTTATGAGATAGCAAAAAATAAATAAAAATAAATAAATAATGGAACAAAAAAAAAAAAAAAGAACCCTTCAAACCATATACACTTAACATAGAGATGTATAATTCTACAAACTGAATATCATGTAACAAATTTTTTATTCTATGCACAACTTTTATTCCCTGATGATGTTTGCCCGTAAAATTTTACCCGCAAGAAGAAGAAGGAGAGGAAGAACAAGAAGAAGGAGACTGTAACTGAAAGTTAATTTCATCGTTCGAATTTTCTATATTGTTTTTTTTTCTTTTTTTTTTTTTTCGTCTTTCGTTTTGGTGATTTTAGACTCGGACACGGTGGTGTAAACTGGTTTGTCGCATTAAGCCTTCGGTTCTTGGGAAACCAAAGTATATTATCGTCGTTTTGAGAGGTAACTTATACTTTGCACACGCATTTAGCAGGGAGACATTTCGTACCTATTTCGTAATAATTTCCTGCCTTTCGACTATATGTCCTCACTCAAGAATACGATCTCTGTCATCCGATCGATGTTACGAAAAAAAAAAGGAAAATAAAAGAAAAGAAAATAAATACACGTATATTTTTCAAAATGAAAAAGATAAAGAAGCCGAAACGGAAGAGTTTAAATATAAAAAAATATTTAAAACACACAAAGCTGTGAGAACGAAGCAATAACAACAACAACATCGATATATGCGTTCAATTTTCATTTGGAAAGACATAAATTCAATAAAACGAGAAGAAAAAAAAACGGATAAGTTGTACATATCTCCGAATATATGTGTATAAAATTATAGAATAGAATAAAATTTAATTAATTTTTCAAAGTACGTAGGACAGAATTTTTTCATCCGATGCTTATAATAATAATCAGCAAAGAAATACGTATTAGATGTATAAAATGAATTACTATACGTGTGTGTGTATACTAATAAATTTATTAAAGGAGTGTGTTTAAATATAAATGTAAATGTAAAAAAGAAAATAGTTGAAGCGACGGTCCCGCAAATAACTGCAGTACATAACGCAACGCGGTACCTACATACATACAACCGAATAAACTAAACTCAACGTTGACATCGAATTAGATTAGATTATCCCGCGACTTTAACAAAGCGATCGTTGTGCGTTGCCGCATCGCACTTTAAACAAACCCGATGACTTCTAAATCGGTCGATGCTCTTTTATTATTTCGATATTTTTTCTACATATATGTGTATATATGTATGTATGCACCAAATAACTATACACACACAAATTTAGGTATACATATAATACTCCCCCCAAACTAGCTGCTTTTATTTTATATGTATTTATGGACTTATACGTATCATATTAACAATTAATACTTCAATAACCCATAGATGGTGAATATTACCATCTATTTAAAAACCGCAGTGAAATAATATGTGTATGACAAGTTTTTGTTTTGTTTATTTATTTACTTATTTTTTCTCAAAAATATAATTACGCTTTTATAATTATTCACCAAATAATTAGACGGAATTCTTCAATTAATGTATAAAATTTTTGTTTCCTATATCCATCGTCATATTATATTCCATATAGATTCTGAATGACTTTTCTTTAACTTGCGAATAAAATAAATAATAATAATAATAATAATATGTGTTCGAAATCTCGTTTAATTTTCTACTTTATCCTATATGTATACCCTCTGTACCACCTATATACATATACCATATATACATATAAGATATACAAAGATCGCACGAAGCAGAAACGCTCGCACCGGGTTATACGCGTTATAGAGTCACGTTAGACCTTTACCTGCAACGTTGCCTATTTTCGAGCTCGATATTTTTCTCTCCCTGACAGTATAGGTAGGTAGGGTACTGAAACGAATAAAATGGCTGAAACACCGTCGTACAATATACATACATACATACATACACACTATACATATGTATATACATGTATGCATACATACATACGAACTATAATATAAGCCCCGTTGAAAGTGAAAGGAGGTTGAGGCGCTCGACTTGCTCGGCCCACTCCGCGCCTCTCCCTACCCCTTCGGAGCCCCAACAGACCCAACCGAATCCCCCACCCCCCGCCCCTCTTTCCGGCGAGTCAAACGTTGGTCCCAGTATGGAGCACATCCCGCGAGATTCGCGGTGGTCTTTGCAAGCCCGCTCTGTGCCCAGGTAGATAGGTAGGTATGTAGGTATAGTTCGCGTCCAAACTATATTATATTATATGTATATATTATAGAAACAGCAAAAAGAAGAGTTTAAGAGTTTGTAGATATAATAATGGTATAGTATATTAAAAACAGAACGCATTTATCTTGACATTCGTTGCAGAACAGCACAGAGCACTGCAGTATCCGGCGTCTTTAAATTGCTTTGCATTGTATAAACTTCGCTATTCACGTCCAGTTCTATAAGTATATATATACGTGTAAGAAAAACGTACGTATAAACATTTATCTTCTGGATGATATATATTATAACACCGTACATTTGTTCGACTATTTTTAATTTTATAATTAATTGCTAACATTCAAAATAAAAGTATGATTATATTATTTGAATTATCTTTGTCGTATTGATAATTAGAATCTTAACTTTTGACTTGTAACGTATACATATTATATCCTATTATAATACTAAGAAGAGAAACAACTTATTTTATAATTTTATTTCAACTATTTATATATGATTATACAATTGTCTTATCGATCGATCGATTGATTTTACGTCTATATGTATAATACGAAGTATATAATGTATATGCGGCTTCATGATATATATATATAAATCAAAGTGTAATTGTATAATACAAGAACTGTAGTTATACAAACGAACGAAGGCCATTTTTCCCCAAGTTCCTTGATAACACTTTCCCATTCCTTTATACTTATTAGACTCTAGTATAAGGGTATAAAATATATGTTATAACTCCAATGTCACGGGCGCTCCCAGACGACGGGGATCCCGGAACCGGAAGTCGGTTGACAAAACCGGCTAAGTAAAATACATATATGTATATATATACATGTATAAGCATGACGTTACATGATTTAAAAAAATATTATATTACAAAAAATCAAACATATCAACAAAAAAAAAATAAACAATGCATAAAAACAAAAGAAAGAAAATGAAAAGCGGAAATGGCAAATTTTCTTCAAAATTTATATATCAATGTTTTTTTTTCTTCTTTTTTGTCTTATTCTTTGCGCAATATCTGGGATGATAATCGAACGTCAGGAAACTATGATAGGTAATAATAAATTTGATAAGTGACAGTATACAAGGTGCTCGCGTTTATATATATACGCGGGTATGTCTCAAGGTCATTCTACCGATTCGGTACAAAGTTTATATACTAGGTTTACTATGTAAAGAGATTGGTTGAAGAATGATTGAAAGTATAATGTTACAGCGTCTGAACCGCGTACAGATAGACATAATTATCGTCATTATCAATGAACATATAAACACGCAAAATATTTGAATTTAAAAAAAATCCAAAAACAATAAAAGATATACCTATATATACATACATACATACATACATACATACATACATACATATATATATAATTTCAAAAATTATTTTTATCCACCCTCACGTATCGTTTCTCGACTACTTTTTCGAATGATATACCTATATGTATATTATAGTGTACCTATACAGCCTCTCTATCAACGGCATCTATATATGAGGAATCAGCGAAACCGCGTGGGCGTGAATATAATATTATCTCGGAGAAAAATATTTTTCAAATCCTGTTCTTAAATAGTCCTGAAAATAATTTAGCCCCGTCTTGTCGTCCGCGTCGTTCACGAATGTATAGATATATATATATATGTACGATGAAAGAGAAAAAGAGAGAGAGAGAGAAAAGGGGAAAGACAAGAACCTGAAAAAAGAAAAAAGAAAAACAGAAAGAAAGAAACAGGGGGAAAAAAAAGCAGAAAATCACGTGATGGTGAAGTCACTTGAAAGAAAAAGGCTAACAAAAAAAAAAAAAACAGTTAACAAAAAGTGCAACAGCGCAAAACGAGAATGATGTATTTCAGTAACCCCGCGCTCGCTATTAATTCTTTAGACTGCAGCTAAAATTAGGCTGCATAATTTAAACTGCAGTCTACAGGATCATGGACTCTCTGAGATTTTATTATACATATTATACTGCATACATATGTATACATATATATATATATATATATATAACGCATAAAAAGAAGAAATAATTTAGGTAATGGATATACACAGGTTATTTCTTTTCGTTAAAATCAATCGAAACAATTGTTAAAACGCAATATGTAATTAAAATTTACATATACATTATACATGCCATCCGTTTAACAAGAAGATATTAACGATTAACTGTAACCCTCGAACCCTATAATTAATTTTTAAAAAAAGGTTTAAAAATTTCTCAAGAATATATATTTCGAGGACTATTAGCTGCATATAAGTATAAAGGTATATAAAAATATCTATACTATACGATTTTCATATAAATCATGAAGATTGGTAAATGTATACCTATACCTATTTATATGAAAGAGGGAAAATAATTTATTGTAAAAATTTTGCATAATAACGAAATAAATTTTACAAAAAAAAAAAAAAAAAAAAAAAAACAAAGTCAATAAATATATAAAATAAACAAACCACGAGAGTACGTCATTTATTCACCTGAGCTAAAACACGAAAACATTTTCTTACTTTTGAAAAAAAAATTTTTTCAACGTTTTAAAGACTAGAAATTTTTGTATTTAAAAAAAAAAAAAAAAGAAACTAAAAGAAAACAAAATGAAAAGAAAAAGAGTATCAGGGTATCGCCGGGAAACAAATATATGGGTACATACCTATATAAACGATGAATCGCGAATGCGTCAAAAGAACTGAACAAGGAAATATACGTAAATTTTCGTATTTATGTATATATCTTTCAATTTTTGTATATATGTATATACACAGGTATGTATAGTTATTTGTAAGACGTGAGTGAAAACAGGAATAATTCTTCTTAAATACAAAGAAAAGTTAATTTTAGTGAAGTAGATTTAACGAACAATATTAATTGTCATCTACAAGTTTATGGTCACTCGTCACTGCACTAATACAAGTTCAAGTATATTATTACTTTGCGTGTGAACCCCGTCGTTTGACTCGCGATTTTTGCTCCTCTGCTTAACCTTGGATTGACCTCATGATCGCGATGGCAACAGCCTCTGATAATATAGGTAGACATATGTATACGATATATATATATATATATATGTATATATATATAATATAGGTGTTAAAAAAATATTAAATATGTAAAATGTTAATAAATGTTTTAGCAATTCGATTGAAAACCGCGGATACGTACTACACAGCCGCCAATTGTCTAATTGCAATTCATTCTTTATTTATCGTTTGTCGTAGGTATGGGCAAGTAGGTATATGGGTTGGTATGTATATCAACGCTATTATAAACCTGCACACGATACTATACTATATCTAGGCACACACATATTATATATCTATATATACATATATATGTATAACGCGACTATTATGACGTAAGCGTGACGCAGCCTCGCGATGACTCGAACCTACGACGATTAGAATCTCTGTCCGTTTCTAAGCGTAAAAGACAAAATAAAAAATATAAAAATTAAAAAAAAAAAAATACATTTTTATTTTCACGTTTATAATAACTACGCGTATATGAAATATGAAATATAAGTATATGGAAGATAAAATGTGGATTTTTTTTTTCTTTTTTTTTTTTTAGCGGACTTTTTTCGAAAACACTTTCGAAACACATTCTATAGAAGTGGTTTTTTAAGCATGTATTACGTCACTCTCTAAATTTTTCAATGACTTATTTTCTTGTTCTTCATTCTTTCCCATGATCGTACTTGGCGACGACTGCCCTACGCGCCAACGGTCTCCCGCATGTTTTTGGTTATCTTAGATGTTCGCTGGAATGCGCGCGAGCATCCGTTCGAAGGGCTTTGAAACCGGTGAAAAAAAAAAGAAGAAAAAAAAACCATCCATCTTTCATTCATAGTAATAAAAATATATATATATATGTATATATATATTCAGGAAAATTCATTGTACAAAAAAAAAAAAAAAAACAAGAATGGCAAAAAATAAAAAATAAAATTGAAAAGATGGACATCCACCCGATCTCTATATGTATACAATTTTACTCTCTATTACATTATATATATATATATATATATATATATATATATATATATATATATATATATATATATATATATATATATATATATATATATATATATATATATATATATATATATATATATATATATATATATATATATATATATATATATATATATATATATAATACGCATTCAGAATTAGTGTATGTATACTCCGGCTACCTAGCTCTCTACCTGTTCCGTCGCCGCATATTATACATGATACAGTCATGATAATGTCCGCGGGTTCCGCGCGAGTGCCCAACTTCAAAGGCTGTACTTATAGGTATATATGTATACGCGTCCAAACCGCGTCCAAACAATACGCGAATGAAACCGTAACAACAAATAACGAAATTTTTATTTGAGTAACCGCCTATATCGGATTATTAAGCATGTATTTGATAATTATGTAATAATTCGATTAACAAATTAGATTAATAAGATAAAAAATTAATCATTAAGATTGAGCCATTCATATCATACTTTTTTTTTCTACTTTCTTGCCAATTTATTACCTTATTTTGACGAGAGCAGGTATAGTTTCTCATTCCTAATCTATGAAAAAAAAAGTAGATAGCAATAAGGCTAAAAAAAAAAAGAAAAAAAAAATAAAGAAAAAAAACTTAGAAAAGATAGAAAAAACTATATAGAAGTATGTAAAATTGTTTGTCATATTCTACACAGTATATAACGTATCTATATATGAAACGGTATCTATAGTTTAAATGTACTGAAGAATTACCACGACCTGCTGACATTTTCTACATGGAATTTGTTCGTGGAGTAAAATGAAACAGAAAATTGATGAATGAATAAATAAATAAATAAATAAATACATGAAGAAATAATAACCATGATATTCTATTCCCATCATTATAGTTTTAACAAGTAAAATGTACTTTGATTGGTACGTAGAATACTTTTTTTTGTTTTTGGTTTTTCCTTTCTTTTTCTTCTTTTCATTAACGTTGTTACATAAGTTTTTACGTTGTGAGAAAACAAGATGCTTGAAGAAGAAGAAGAGAAAAAAAAGAAAAAAATTAATTAAATCTGGCTACCGCCCTATAGATAGATACCCATACATCAAGGGTATGGGTATAAAGTGAAATTTTAAAATTCTACAATATTAATTCCAGCAAGGAAATAATATATATATTTTCCATTAATATTCCGTATATAGAAAAAGCGAATTTTCACTTAACGTTCTCTGTTTCACAAAGTAGAAAGTAAAATTTCAAATTTACCTATTATATAGTTAATACCGTGGAATGTTACTTCGCAATAATTTTAAAGGACTC
Organism: Macrophya annulata; assembly: GCA_963924015.1. Classification (NCBI taxonomy): domain Eukaryota; kingdom Metazoa; phylum Arthropoda; class Insecta; order Hymenoptera; family Tenthredinidae; genus Macrophya; species Macrophya annulata. The sequence goes on along the minus strand of OZ001257.1, from coordinate 9,191,190 downwards.
GTAGGTATATATGTATGTGTATGTATATACACATATATATATATATATATATATATATATATATATATATATATATATATATATATATATATATATATATATATATATATATATATATATATATATATATATATATATATATATATATATATATATATATATATATATATATATAAAATCTTGAAATTTGTTAATAATATCTATCCGTAATAAAATTAAAAAAAAAAAAAAAAATAATAATAAATAACAAAAATTCGATTCGAATTAAAAAAAATTGGCGAAAGTTTAAAGAGCTCTTTCATACACGTACACACATACATACGTATGTACATACGCTGGCTACTAAACAAAAAAAAAAACATTCGCGAAATAGGGTAGACGGACGACTGCACGCGGGGTTAACACGAAATCCCTAGTGTGCGTAAACAAACATACATACATACATACGTTACATACATACATACACACATAACATACATTGATAAATATATGCATATTATATACGTATATGTATATAGAAATACACGTGTAAGTAAAGAAGACGCAGTGGATCGCACAACGAGACGTTGCACAACCCCGCCTCTATATAACCTTTCTCCCCCACCGTATAGTAAAGTCAGCCAGGCAAACAGGTAGTATAGTGTAGTGTAGGTAGGTTGGTTGGTCGGTCGGATGGTTGGTTAGTTGGTTGGTAGGTAGGTAGGTAGGTAGGTAGGTAGGTATAACACACACTCTTGTAGCATGACACAATAATTATGAAATTTGTAAGTTGGTTTCTAAACGTAGGTACACAATTAGATTTCCGTTGTCGTTCTTGTCCCTAGTGCGAGCCCGCGTGTATGATGTACATACCTATACACTATATGTATAAATGTGTATAACTTCGTCTGCATCTTTGTATGTGTAATTATCTATCTATACCTATATTCAATAGTCGATAATACTATATGTATATAAACTTATATTCAATAATATGTATATGTATATTAAACTTTTCTAAAATAATATTATATCCTCGAGCTAATATACAAACCATTTACATATCTGTATACATATATAAGTAAATATATATATATATATATGTATGTATATACATATATACCAGTATATAGAGCTAAGAAATTATATCCTAGAGGGGAAAAACCCTGCCCGCTATTTATGAGAAAACCCCCTGCAGTCTACAATTGTATGTATATAGGTAGATAGATTTAGATTTTATAATATATATGTAAGTATATATATATATATAAGTGTATATACCGACCGTTTTTAACTACGGTTTGTCAAACCGGATTTAACTTTGGCTGTTCAAATTACTCGAACGTGCAATAAAAATAAATTTATATACCTATATACTACTGTATATACATATGTACAACGAACGTTGGTATAAAATTTCTTCGATTGATATACAAGCCAAAATTATTATTATTATTATTATTATTATTATTGTTGTTATTACTATTGTTATTATTATAGTTGATTTAGTATGGTACAGAAAAATGTGTATATATATATATATATACACATGTAGGTATATACCTATATTATTGTATATACATATACAGGAAAGCAAGATTAAAGAATGGTATATATGTACAAAACAAAATGAAAAAAAAAAAATAGGGATCAATTTTTCTTGGAAGTTTTAAATAATTAGAAATTTTTTAATCTTTCAAGATTTAAATCAGTTCGCATAAAGTTCTATACCAACGCGAGGCTGTATAATATACGATATGTCTATAGGTATATATGTATAAGTATTATGTGTTTTAACGATACTATCTTTCTTTTGAAATCCGTGATCTTTTCCCGTCATATATATATATGACGCAATTTATGTATAGACATATCATACATACATACATAATATAAAATAAAAAATAAATAAATAAATAAATAAAAATCTACAAATGTATGGACGAACGATTATAATTGAGATGGAGTGTAGTAGAAAATATGAGATTATTTGACAGAAAGAAAGAAAGAAAGAAAAAAGAAGAAAGGTAAAAAAAAAAGGTCAAAATAATAATAATTACAAAAAAAAAAAAAAGTAGTACACAAGATTGCGCGTAAATTTATTATAGTGAGAGGAGTTAATATGGTTAAATGATCAAATAGTAATATATCAGGGAGTTCGGATTTATTAAAGTTAGACCGTTGCAAAACTGTGAAACTGTGAAACTGACCCTCTTTCTCTCATAGGCGAACGAACAACACCGCGTCTCTGACGAAATGTAAATTTATTAGGGCGTATAAACTGCTCGAAACGAGCGTTTAAAAGTCCGTGCAAAATTCACATCGAGAATTCGTAAATAACATATATGTATATGAATAGAAAATTTTATAATAAAATTGAAAATGAAAAAAAAAAAAAAATTAAATAATTTCAAAAAGTTTTAAATATTATACAGTACGTCGTTAAAGAATCCATAGACTATATAGACGATATACGATTATTATAAAATGTCTATAATTATATACCCTTATACATTAATTTCATCGTAAACTTTTATTCCTCCGTGTATATCTTGAACGTATGACTATTTTCGTTTTATTTTTCTTTTTTTTTTTTATTCTGCTTTTCTCACCTATTATCCCCTTTGTACGCTCTAATACTCTATATTCATACTTTTGTACTACATATGTATATCTATAATACGTATACTATATACTAGTATAGGTATATCTATTTACAATAATCATATGCATTCTTACAACCGCGAGTTAAACTTCCGAGAAATGAGATTTAAACTATTTTTGGAAATTGTAACGAAAGAAGAGAATAGAATAGAATAGAAAAAAAAAGTTGTTAAAGTATAGCAAAACAAAAAAAAAATAAAAAAAGGAAATTATTCAACACACAACGCGTATTTGCGTTTTAGTATAAAATTGAACCAAAAAAGAAAAAAAAAAAAAGAAAATATATATACAATATAAATATACATACATGTTTAATCAATTGATAGGCAAATTAATATGAATAAATTCATTACCTAGACGACAAGGGAATGAGTCGAAAAAAAAAATTAATCAAATGAAATAAAAATGGATAAAAAACGGGGGGAATAATAGTATTAAAAAAAATTATATATATATAATACATATATACATATATACATGAGTCACGTAGTAAAATACATATATACGATGTTAATTTACGGATACCGGTACAAACATAAAATGGAAAAAAAAGAACAAAAAAAATAGTTAGCACCTGGTACTGAATAATATATAAAAATGTCTTTTCTGAATTATTAATTGATTATAAGTACAGACCGGTAATTCATTACAGTCGATTAATAAAAATCGTTGTAATGAAAAATTCATTATAGCTCATAGTCTATAAGATAAAGAAATGAATTTTGAAAAAAAAAAAAAGAATAGAAACAAATTTAATTGACTAATAACGAAGGAAAATAGTACAAAAAATAAAAATAAATAAATAAATAATTATAATAAAATTTTGAAAACTGAGTAACGGGGAGAAAATCTTCATGTAAAAAGTATTATATAATAATTGTCTAGTTATGTGTAGCAGGATAAAAATAGAAGATTTTTGTAAAATTGAAAGTTTTCAAAACATCATCACCTCCTAGGTAAATTGGAAATTTCATCGATGTGCTAAACAGTGTGATAATCATGCCGATGAATGACAAGGCGATAATTAAAAATTAACTTTCATTGAAAACTTTCATCGACAATTTTCAAGAAGTTGAATTCAAATATAATTATTTTTGATACTTCCCAATTCTAAATATATAATATACGTGTACATATTATTTCAGCTTTTTAATTAATTAATTAATCCTAGAATTTATACAGCTGGTAAGAAAAAATAAAAAATAAATAAAAAAAAAAAAAAACTTCACACGATTATGCGAGGACATCAAACTTTACATAATATGTATATTATGTAGTTTAATATTTAATTTTTTTTTTTATGAATTTATTTATTTATCTAAAATGATTATCATCGGATTAAAAACTGATTAAAAAAAAAAAAAAGCTTTTATTTTTCTTTCTTTTTTGTTTTTTTTCTATTTCTAAGCCAAATCAAGCTGTACTTTCTTTAGGATTATTCATTCCTCTAACTCTTATTTTTAGCTATCAAGTATAACACAATTGAAACAGAAAGTAAGAAAAAAAAACGAATAAAAATTAAAAAGAATAAGAAAACTTTAAATATAATGTATTATACACATTAAATTACCATAATATATGTACCGATAATATGTAGGTATAATACGTCAAGTGGTGTATGTCGTACAGACTACGAACACGAAACTATACGTCAGATGTAGTAAACACAGTTGAACTTGAAACGGTATAAGAAGAATTTTATTCATTGATTTAACTCGACGGCAAGAAAAAAGAAGAAAGAAAAAAATTATATATGTATAATTACTCGCGAACAGTTAAAAAAAATATATATATATTACGTTGTACATACGTACGATGTTACATACAGAGGTGTATATCCGGTAATTAGAGCGAGTTGATTACAGTATTGGTTACTGTCACACGTGTGTTATTTTAGTAAATCGCTAACACATGCGGAAAGAATAAAGTATATAAGGAAAAAAAAAGATATATATATATATATATATATAAAATGTATAACAGGGCTAGGAGAGGCAAACGACATGTATACGATATACCAGCTTTACTCACTTTCGCGTATCGCTTCCGCGCGATTATATGCGAAGACACCGAATATTTATAAAAGAATTTAACTCCAGAACCTCTTTTTTTTTTTTTCTCTTTCTGTATTTTTTTCTAAACGACTTGTTGTAATTTATGCGATTATAAGATTAGCAACATATTATACATACGTTATAGGTATTATAAATATATACATATAAAGCCCCGCGTGTCATACCCTTCGAAAGTTAAAGGATAAAAAAAATATCGAGTAAAAAAAAAAAAGTAGAAACTAAATTATTAATTAATAGAGTTTATACGTATATGTGTGCATTGTAAACCGACCTTCTGACACCCTTCTATTATAGGTTTCCGAATGAAAGCACTTGTCTATATATACAATAAAACACGACGCAAGTCGCGAGAGTAATTCCATCGAAAAAAAAACAAAAAAAAAAAAAAACGGATATGTCATAAAGCTGCAGGGTTGGACAGCTGCGATTTTAGTAAATTATATTTGATCAGGGGAATAAAGAAAAATAAAAAGTAGAAATTCTATTAAATTTTCGTAACTATTTCTAAAATCCTTAATTAAAAAAAAAAAATTAAACAAAAACTAATATTTATATCCCTAGGAGATACGCATATAAATTAGATAAACTATATACAATATAATATAGAACGTCCGAACGCGACTGCACATCTGAATAAGTTAGAATCTACATACGAGAAATAAAAAAAAAGAAGAAAAAAGCAAAAATAAAAAAAAAAAGGTTTCGTTCTATTTCACAAGGGCCGAGCCGATGCAAAAAGCGTGTTGAACTATATGACACACAATTACAGCTGTGCAGTACTTTCTTGCCGTAAAATATTTCACGCGTACATAAATACGTATATACATATATACCTATATATGTATATGTACACGTTTGTATAATAAATAATTTTTTATACGTGGATAAAACGCACACGTATACTTATACTCATACTCATACTGACACATATAATAAGTATATATATGCATGTATATACATATGTGTATTTATTTGTATAAATACACACGTATGTAACTGTACCACATACATATTTAGATATATAAATACATATGTATTACCGGGTATTGCCACGTGACAACGTGAGCCGGCGCGCGCGTTTCCTCAAGGCCAAACGCCCGGAGACATTGTCACCGCGGTCGTACGCGCGAGGTGCAACCTCCTCAAAATCGTCGCTGATCGATGGTATGGTATGCATGTATTTGTGTAACTATGTATATAGATATATATATATACCTAGACTTACATGTATAATACATACGGATAGAACGCCTATTGTGATATATACCTACATCGTATAGCTATGACATACGTATATGTAATCTTAACCCCCCCTGCAGTATTGTACATACGTGTATATATATATATATATAATTATGTATAATATTATAGGTATATATGTATAACCGAGTTAGAGATATTGGAGAACGTTTTAACCCATTCCGAACAAGAAATGAAGAAAAATCAATAATATACAGTTTACGAAAATCTATATACAAGCAATATCGTTTATATACCTAAATAATAAGAATGATATATATACCTATATTGAATTTACTTCAAATTATAGTTCCTCTTTAATATTTACGAGCGATCGCAGACTTTGCAAAACTCTCTGGGTTAAAAAAATTTTTAAAAAACCGATTAAATATTATATTAGTCTTCGATCTCTGCGTGGGAAATTCTATCAGACCGAAATATTACACGATCAGAAAATAGATTTTTAATCATTATTTTAAATTCAATGAATGTGTTTCTGTCAGTTTAGTTTATATAGTTATAGGTATATATAAATATTATAGATTATAAAATTTTATTCACGATTAGGTCAACCGTCCTATCAATAATTTCTATAATATATCGTTCGTATTAATTTCATCAACAAATAAATTACCGATTCCTGTATTATAGTGATTTTAGCTATACATATGTATATTGTATATATGTATACATATTCGTAAAAGAGGTAAAAAAAAAAAACAAAAATAAAAAATTTATGAAATTTGTCTAAAAATCAAAGTTAGAAATATTACAGCGACGCGAATTACTTACAACGTTTCAATAATTTGATAAGATGCATTCGCGGTTCTGTAGTACATTATATATAAGACATTGCGCTATACATAAAATAAGTAAATATATAATGAATGAAAAAGAAGAAAAAAGTATTATGAAAAATGTTTGTCTCACCTTCGAGTTTCATGCCGACCTCAAGACATTTCTGGAATCTGCAGAAGGGGCATCTTTTCCTTTGAGTTTTGTCGATATGACATGATCTCTCAGCAACGCAGGTGTAAACCTTTTTGTTCTGGACGGTACGTTTGAAGAATCCTTTACAAGATTCACAGGTAAGAAGTCCGTAGTGATAACCAGATACTTTGTCACCACAAACCGGACATAACTCTTCGATTATATCTTTAGCATCGGCAAATTCAGATGAGCCAGGAATTGAGCCGGTAACAACACCGACACCGACACCACCGACTTGACCAACGCATCCACCACCGTGAACCATTCCTGACACGGTACCGACGTTCCCCGAACCACCTCCACTGCCAGCGTTACCGCCGCCGCCACCGCCACCGCCGCCGCCACCTCCACCACCACCGCCGCCCCCATTTCCACTCCCTGCACCTCCGCCCGCACTACCTGATCCGTTTCCGTTTCCTGTGGCGTTATTATTACCGCCCCCAGAACCACCGCCGGGAGGACCACCGCCCGCGTAAGTACCGCCATCCATACCCGATGACGTACCACCACCAACACCTCCGCCTCCTGTAGGCGAGAATAAACACGTGTAGACTTTTTTGTTTATACTTGGTGAACTGTTTCGTTTAAAAAACCCTTTGCAAGACTCGCAAGTTAATAGTCCGTATTGATATCCCGACATTTTATCACCACACATTGGACACCTTTCCTCGGGACATGTAGCGTCAAAAAACGCTGCTTCAAGACCTGATAAACCGAGAGATTGAGACTGGGATTGAGATTGATTTTGGGATTGATGTTGTTGTTGCTGATGCTGTTGTTGCTGCTGATTCGGCATATTTTGTTGCGATTGTGATTGCTGTTGCGATTGTTGTTGATTATTATTATTATTATTATTATTATTTGTTTGTTGATGACATTGCATTGCCGTAGGAGGACTTTGCGCACAGTATGATATTGGCGAACTGTATTGACCACCAGGCTGACCCGCGGCGCCTTGTGGGCTGCCTTGGGGGCTCAGCTGGAACGGCGACATGTTCAATGACATTAGGCCCGAATGTTGTTCCATCTCCAATAACATCACACAACACCTCCTTCGCTTCTTCCCGCACTGTTACTACTTTCCTCTCGCATATAGCCAGATTTTCTTACTTTCTTTCTTTCTTTCTCTAGTTTTGTTTTTCTGTTTTTTTTTTTTAATACTATATTATACTATTTCGCTTTTAGTCTTTCTTTACTGTTCGTTATTTTACTTTAAAGAACTGCTACGCGTGTATATATATATATATACAATAATAATAATAATATTATTACTGTTATTATTATTATTCCCTATATAACATTTATTAATACACGCGGCTATACGGTACGCAGAACGCACCCACGACGACGTCCCTGTCCTGCTCAACACCGAGCCCGCGCCGCAAAACTTGTAAACGCCGCTGACGTTATAAAAACACGTCACAGATTTAACACACCAGTCACTAAAATAATAGTCGGTGCAGCACTGCGGTATAAAACTCGTTTGCGAATAGCGTCCGTTTCATCGTGCTTCCCTTGATTGAAATTTTCGGGTAAACTGGGAAGGTTTACGATTTAAATTTTAGTTATATTGGTATATGTATATTCGAATGTGTTAAATCTGTATATTTACGTATATATAAGTATGTACGTATTATTTTTATGTGTGTGTGTATGTGTGTGTGTGTGGATTTGCGTATCACGAAACACCGACGAAACCAAATAAAAAAAAAAAAAAAAAAAATAAATAATTATAATAATAAAAACACCTTTAATTTAACACTGTAATCCAGAGGAGGCACGGGTGGCAGCAATTACAACATATCATAGACACTCAAAAAAAAAAAAAAAGTCTGCATAGAACACACCACTCGAGAGTCGAGAGACTCTTATTTGTTTATAATCCGTTGTACGTAGAGCAGAGAGCGAGCGCGAGCGAGAGAGAGAGAGAGAGAACGAGAGAGCGAATTATAGAGAGATATAAGCTCACGTTGCGCGTGCGTTGGTATATTAAACTTGACGTATACGAATATAGCGACCACTATAAACGCGTATAATAAAACGTGTGTGGTTTTAAAACTCGTGCGATGAAATAAAAATAAAAGAATAAAAAAAAAATAAAAGAAACCAATGACGAAATTATTCAATGGCCAATTTTTGTTTATTTGTATATCTTGTTTTTTTTTTGTTTTTATTTTCTTTTTGGCCAATAATCTGCACGTGTCTTTTATTCAGATTTTAAATAACACTGTTAATCCACTGTATAGTTATCACACACTATCTCTTCGTAACGAGAATCAATAATCGAAGAATACTGCTTAAGCAATAATCTTCTACCAAGGTATTCGGACATACAACACGACAACTGACCGACTGACTGACTGACTGACCGAGTGACACAAGAATCGCGTTAAATCCGTATGTACACGAGAGTGAGAAAGAAGCGCGCGACTAGACCTCTCGGGTATCCGCTCATGACTAGTTGATTCGGCCTCCTCGGCTCGGCTCGACAGGGCCAGAGCACCCCTCCTACCCTCTCGCGGTTATAGGTACGCGTGTCGTATCGTTAGCGGGTATAAACCGCCTGGTGCAGTTCCCGCACGAAACACCCTCTCGTTCTGTCCGAAGGTGTACGGGTAGTAGTAGTAGTAGTACTAGTAGTAGTAGTAGTAATAGTATGTATATATATATATATCCCTTTGGTTGGATACTCTTCCTCTTCGTATTCAAACTTTACGTCGTTGTTACAAGCCCGCGGTTATAATCTTCCCTGTATATTAACCCCTCCTTTTCTTTTTCCTTTATCTTTTTCTTCTTCTGTCTCTACCTCTACTTCTACTTCTACTTCTACTTCTACCGACCGACGACGACTCGGAACCAACACAGCGCACGGCATAAGTGAAAGTGATTCAGCAACAGCAGCGCATGCCACCGCGCGCTCTGCGGCCAGGTGCCTGAGGGGCGGAGGGGGAGGGAGGGGTTGGGTAAACGCGGGGGGGAAAAGGAGGGTAGGACGGTCTCGCGGCGACGAGAAGGGGGCGAAATAAGGAGGAAGAGGGAATTGAGGGGAAGAGAACCGACGGAGTATAAGAGAGACGGATAGAACCAACCGAGAGTAAAGCTAAACGAAGACAACGGTTTATTGTGGGATCGCTGCAGTAACGGCGGGAAAGGAGGTACGAGACTGATTCTAGGTGGGGATGACCCACTTACAGAACCAGGTCTATGTCGGCCGGACAAGTATTGGCGGTTGACGCGCGGGCGCGCGTTAACGTGATGCTTAAGGACCGCGATAGAGCCACGTGTGAATATCTCTGACAATCCTTGCAGGGTTACACCTTTAATAATATATTGAGATGATTTTATTTTACTTTTTTATAATTCAACACGTCTTTCTTAAACAACGATTCTATTCCCTACATATACACATATCTCTCTCTTTCTCTCTCTCGTTATTTTAATTGTTACGATTTAAACGATATATAGAAATAATTCGATTCTTTCAACTAATATTATATCACGTTTCCTTCTTCGAGTCCCTCACAAGTTGTTTTAGAAATAATTCAGACCAAAATCTTATATCAAACTGTAATACGCGAGGTATTTTATTTTATTACCGCCCCGATATTCCCTAGACCCTAAACACCTTGAAGATATACGTATGTATGTGTGTGTATGTATGTATGTATATAAATAAGGAAACTTGACTTCCGAAGTGGTAAAAGTAAGTTTTTGGTCCGTTGAATAACAGAGGCTGAAAGTTGTGTCGCGTATCAAGAGTAGGTACGAGGGGACAACGGACAGTAGACGGGACGGGACGGGACGGGACAACTCTTGCTTTCAAAGAACAACTTTGGCTCAGTAGCCAGCCTGCTGGTTACAGCTGGGTCAACAGCAACGCCGTTGGCACTCCCGTCGTCGAGCTGCAAGCTCGCGGTGTAGATGTGAGCGCTCGCTGGAGGGGAGACCTACTGACCCAGTTCGATGAGAACATGACGCAGCCGCGACTCAAGCCCTCCGCCTCTACCGCCCCGCATCCCTCCGGATCGTAGCGTCTCTGCGTCCTACGATTCTCTCTCTCTCTCTCTCTCTCTTTCTCTCTCACTCATTCACTCACTCTCTCTCTCTCCCTCTCTCTTACTCTTTCTCTTTTTATTTATCTGTCTTTTATTTTTATACGCGCTCCCTTGTCTGATCGTATATAAGTAACTCTATAACGTTGCCTATACGTACTACACGCATACATATATATATGTATATATATATATATATACTATCGATGGTGGGTCTAAGAGATTCGCGGACAGGTTTTCACGCTGGATTTAATCATTATTATAAATAAATTCAATTATATAATTCAATATAATATAAATTTATTTGATTTCTATAAATTTTTTTTTTTTTATTTTATTTTATTTTATTTCAACATCAATTTACTAACTTTTCTTATAAATTTCATCTTATAGTTATGGCATATAAATTTCGGCTAACAAAAAAGAACAAAAAAAAAACAACTGCATGATCGTTCAAATAATTCAATTCTTTTCTTAGTTTTTTTTTTTTTTTTACTTTTCATTCTGTTTCTTCTCTTTCTTTATTCTTTCACGACTCAAGACGCCAATAAAACGGGGAATGAAATAAAACAATGAAATCACTGAACAGTTGGGAATAGGCCGCGTAGCAAAGCAACGGGTATAACTTCCATCGTCTCACTGCTTACAGCTTTTTCTTTTTTCATAAAAAATTAAACTACGATTTTCATTATTTTTACTCGCTATATGCTAGACACTGATTTCCCAAGTGTTAAATAATTTGTTATAAGTCATCATAGTTACCTACTTGTAATAGAATTATAGAGTTTATAATACTCACGTCCTAATTGAAAGCCTTAAAAAAAAAAATAAACAATCGAACATTTTTCCCACCTATATAACCGTTCAAACTGCACGTACTTCTATAATACGTAGGTATATGTATATTGGTTATCATTTCAATAGCTAAAATTACAGTCGATAATTTTCAGTCCGCTACAGATTGCCATGATGTGTGTTATAAAGTATTCAAATCTTATTTGTACATTTGTGCGATGTTTGTAATTTAAACGTAATGTTATGTTGGTAGGTAAGTACGGTTAATACACCGAACACTGACCCATTCGTAACACTGGAGGGAAGCCAAACGACAAAATCAAAAGCCTAGTCTATTTATTACCCTTGTTTTATATATTATATGTATATCGATAAAAACAATATTCGTTTACCGTATAATGTATACATATAGGTATATGTGAAACTGAAATAAATTGCAACTGTGCCAAAAACAATAAAAAAAATATATATATATATATATATATATATATAAATATATATTTTAAACAAAATATTCAAAAAAAAAAAAAAAAGAAAGATTTTAGGTCACAGTGTTGAAATTTTTTTTCTTTTTCTTATAATTATAATATATATATTGTACCTGTATATCTACAGTATATGATATGTAATTTTTTATTTAATTTATAATAATAATAAAAAAAATGATCGAATCAAGACCTCACGCAAGTATAACATATATATACTTATATACATACTATAATTATATAGGCAATAAATATCATATAGATACATGATTTGCCGCAGGTCAAGAAAATTTAACAACTGACCCTGAACCTAACCCAAAAGTTGAAGGTGGGTAAGTGTATATATATATATAATATCTGTAAGTATAAAGTATGTAAGTAAGTAAGTAAGTAAGATATCTGTATAACACTAGGCGTGTAGTAAGTATTATTATAAATAGTGGTATAGGTAGTTTAGAAGCGAGTTTTATCGTAGTCGTCACATACCTACTAGATCGTTTTATGTATATAATATCAACCTAACCAACCAGCCAACATCATGCTCACCTACTGGTAATATTTGTCATAAGTGCGCGCGAGCCAAAGTGTGCCAAGGCTGCATAACGAGCGATGTCGTCCCCCTTCCTCCCGTCGCTTATAGTCACATTTTCGAAACTAAAAGTAAAATCTAACTCATTGTATCACTTATAGTGATCATATAGTATATATATATATATATATATATATATATATATATATATATATATATATATATATATATATATATATATATATATATATATATATATATATATATATATATATATATATATATATATACCTGTCTAATTCTATATCTAAAGCGCCACTGTACTATAATGTAGGTACTATAAGGTAATAACGAATTTACGACACGTTATGGACATCGAAAGTATAATACATATACGTTATCCCTCATAGTCATGTTGAAGATAATGCGCGGCTCTTATTGTATAATTCATATGTATACATATACATATACGTTCATGTATTAACAAAAGCTATTTAATCACGTGATAAAATTACTCTGCTTACACTTTCATTCAACGATGCAACTAATGTAATGTATGTACCTATATCTATATATGTAAAATAAGGTGTATGTATGTATGTATATACATATGTAATACTTTCGAAATATGTGTTGTTGCATTTATTGATAAATTTCATAGAAAAAAATGAGTGAATAAATAAATCGCTATTAGATATTTATTTTTGATGTATACAGTATATAAAATTAATAAAGAAATAAGAGACTTCGATTAATTTATATATGTATATGTGTGTTCTTAATTTTTCTTCTTCTTTATTTTTTTTTTTTTTTTTTTTTTTTTTAATTATTTTCATAGCAAAAGCGAATGTTCCACGAATGGCACAGGTGTATATTGTGAGTTTATTCCACCGTTAGGTACGTCCCGACTAGTAGGCATAGTTATTTCTAAGAATGACACAACAATTCAAACAATGGAATTCTCTGATGATCTTGCCCAAGATCGTTCTCATTCTCGTTTCTATCCTCATTAAGAAATAATAAGAATATACATAATAATATGTATACATAGGGCTTTTATATATATATATATATATATACTATATATCTAATCCGGTAATCGTATCGGTTTATAATATACAATAACAACACCGATAAATCTTTATGTATTCTATATATGTATATATATACGTTGTCTATATGGTATTGAATTTTATACAAGATAAAAAAATAAAAAACTAGCCGCACATCTTTTATCTATATCACAGATATGGATAACGTAAGGGTTTCATTTATCTGTATAACAGCTTCATTTAGATATCGTCGATTATAAAGATGAAGCATAACCTTACGATTCTATCATTTGTTTTTTTTTTTTTTATCAAACTCACGTGTATTTTTATTTATTATTAATTGAAAACAAAAAAACAAGTAACTAATTCCATTGTTTATGGAATCGAACAGTTCGTCTGTCATTTTATATATCTACGGATGAATATTTATTTACCGTATAATGAAAAATGTTATATACATATATCCTAATCTTAATTTAGATAATATAATAATATAGTCTTTTAAAAAAACAAGAAAATAAATCGAAATAATATTCGTGTATTTGTAATCGCTGTAGTGTGACTGGATTGAGTTGTAAACAAAAAAAAAAAAAACAAAACAAAAAAAAAGTAAAAAATGAAACGAAAAAATATGATAAAAAAATAAAAAAATTTATATACGATATATAAATTGCTGCAGAACTGGTGTGTAAAAATATAATTGATTATAAATTCTAATTGTGTCGTTTGAGTCAGGTAACGTTGGGTAGCAGGTATCCCCCATGTGGGTAACTGTGTCAAGGCCGTGCGAACTGGGTTGCAGACCGGCGACGCGCGTTTCATGGAGAGTGACTGGTTCGGAGAGGGGGGGGGGGGGGGAGGGGGGAGAGAGAGCGAGATGAGAGAGTGCGAATATTCGCGAAACTCTTGCTTTTAATACGTAAATATATTATATATTTAAATTCATAGAATTCAGTGTACCAGCTATGATACACGCATACACGATGACATGAATCACTATATATTATGTATATATGAACAGAAGAAAAAATAATAAGAAATAAATAAATAAATAATAAAGATACAAAATTTTATACCCTTTTATTTATAATAGTAGATAATTTTATATAAAAAATTTTGCACGTTGTCAAAGAGAACGATTTTTTTCTTTTTCTTTTTTTTTTTTTAATCACGTCTTTACTGCAGTTTGCGGTTTAGAAGAAATATAATGAAGAAATTCAAGGATACGAATATGCTTACATGTCTGTATACGAACCGGAAGAATTTTTTAAATATAAAAGAAAAGAAATGGTGATATACGAATGGATAAGAACAGTCTCCTCTAAAGTGAATAAAGAAAAAAAAAAAAAACAAGTAAAAGAGGTAAAAAATGAATCAAATAATAAAATAAGATAAATTATAATTCAGGGTTTCTAGTTATTTATCAATTCAAAATTTTCCTGAGAATTCCAGATTTTTCTAGAAAAAAAATTGTTATTTTTCCGGGGTTACGTTGGGGTAAGAAATTTTTCTACTAAAATTACTGTAGAAAAGAATTATTCCTAATGGAAATATCAAAATTTCAAACTTTCAAATTTTCAAAAGAATGCCCCATATATATATAAAATGAATAACTCAACTCGGTAGAACATAATTTTTCATTTAGAACTAATAATACAGAGAAAAAAAGTATAGGTTTGTCGGTAAAACATTAAAAATCGATTGATTTCCGATAGAACCGAAAGTTCAAATTAAACAAGCAATTTTTCATGCCCATCGTTTGGTTGTAAAGTCCTTTGGAATTTCAGATTTTTTTCATCGATCGGTTTCCAAGATCACCGCGCGAGTTTGTCGAACAGACCGACATCTTTCTAAAAATCTGTTTTTCGGATTCTAGAGGGTCGAAAACCTGAAGATTCGTTTAAATTAGCAAAAGTCAATTTTTGACCGAAACCAATACTTTTTTTATATCACCATAAGTGATGAAGAATATAGTAAAAAAAAAAAAAAAAAAAAGAAGAATCCTATATAGAAAAAATAGAGATTAGAGTGACGAAAATCCGGATAATTATTTCTATAAATATAACTTAAAGACGTTAATAATCATCGTGTAAATCATTTTTTACCGTTATCAAAAATCAATGAGTAAGAATTGTCTCGTAAAGTCTCATTTCTCCTTGAGATTCGAGAATTGTTTTCCAAGAAATTTTTCTTTAGTGGGCGGGTGTATTAGGTATAGATATATATATATATACGTATGTATGTACTTACGGTCGACGGTCATAATTTACGAAAGGTGTAAATATTTTGAAAACGTTTTTCATTGTGCCCGTAAATTGGCGCGTCAAATCGTGAAAGACTGTATAACGGAAATACGTATAAAGACGTATGCGCGACAGCTAAGAAGCATGACCCGGTGGCCTAAGACGTATATATATATATACTATACCTTCTCAACCATACCTACTACAGTCCAAAATATATTCTACAGACTTTCTTTTACGGGGGGTTATAGCCCAGCTCTAAGAGGTACCCCAGATGGTAGCCTTTTGTGTATATACCTACTTTTCGTCTACATACTGTGTGCAGCGAGAGTCCGTTGTCGTGTATTTCAACCCTCGTAAAACTATAGTTACTACGTCAATAAACGAAAATATTTCTCTCAAATTGTAGAAGGAAACGATTTCTCAAAACAATGTGATAGAAAAAAAAGACGGAAAACTTTTCTCTTTTATTGATCATATCTTTAGTAAGCTGTGAAGATTTTGTCTATAAAAAAAAAAAAAAAAAATAAAAAAAATCTTCAACTTCAATATTTTCAATTTCTTTTTGATTTTGTTTTCAGATAACCTATTGGATTATATACGTAATTCACGTATATATAATCGTGCTGCGGTGTGACTTGAGTTTATATTCCGTTCTTGATAATCTTTTTTATTTTTTTTCTTCCTCCATAAAGCGACCCTGAGTCGACATTGACGAAGGCAAGTAAGTAGATAAGATAGACGCCGCCCGTCAAGGACTCCGAATCTCTTCCCCTTCCCTCTCTTTACTCTTAAGACGATTTTCTCACAATTATCCATATTTAATTTATAATTATTTGAATTAATATAAATATAAGATATATGTATCGGAAAGGCGGGACCACTATAAAAGTAAGGTTCCAAATGGAGATTTGAATAGATAGATCTTTCAATTTTGGCCAAAAATCGATAGCCTAATTGATGACGAGTCTTGAACGCCCTTACTTCAAAGGTCCGAAAGTTCCGGGCAAAGTGGGCCCGCCGATAATAACTCGTACTTTTTCTAAATCCTCAAAAGTAGTAAATTTCTCTATTTACTTGCCTTATAAAAAAAAAAAAAAAAACTCTGAACAGCAAATCAAGTATATATTATAAGAACTAGGGAAAAGGCGGACGAAGTGGGCGCTTTTGAAAATTTCTCGATCTTTGAAAAAAAAATAAAAAAGACGTTATAAATGACCATATCTTCGAAATTTTTAGCTAAAAATAATAACCTGACTGTTGACAGGCGTTGATATCCTTAGTTCAAAATGTCCGATATAAATTACTTCTTTAAAATTTTCTGGGGGCCCACTTTGTCCGCCTCTCCCCTAGTTTTTATAAAATACACTTAATGTGATGTTTAAAGTTTCTAAGGCAAGTAAATAAAGAAATTTATCACTTTTTAGAATTTTGAAAACATACGATAAATTTTTTTTTTTTTGGGGGGGGGGGGGGGGGGGGGGTACTTTGCCCAAATATAGGGCCCACTTTACCTGCCTCTCCCTTATATTAAAATAACGAAATTGCAGTTGATATACGAAAAGACCGAGTCTTATAATTAAAATCCTTATTACATACGATCTGAAACGTGATATACCTACATCGTATATTATAGCGGTATAACGAAAACGACAGTGCATACGCATAAACGAAACCGAGAAATACTCTTACTTTCTTTGGCACTTTCATTGGCAATGCTCGCGGTCGGACGAGCCTCGATTATGCGAGAGTCTTACGTCGATTACGAGGCCCCCCCTTTCTCTCTCACTCTTTATATTTATCTTTATCTTTCTCTTTCTCATTCGCACTCTACCGCAACTATTACTCCGCACCGCTATTCGACACGGTTTAGCTATCACGATGAAGTGAAGTAACACACTCGCACTTTCATCGATCATCACGAACTTATGTATACATATATATATATATATATATATACGATAATGTTGACTCACTATTTGCGATCAGTTCGAATCGTAATTTAAAAGAAAAAAATTAGGAAATTAAAGAATTAATCCCTAATTAAAATACATCTGGCTAATATATGTATAATAATAAATTATATTATTAAGAAAGTTTTATCCAATTTTTAATTTTTTTTTGCACATCTTTATCGAATTTTATTCCTCTCAAAGAAAAAAAAAAAAAAAAAATAGAAAAATTAGGTCAAAATCCGGTATATGCGATGTACATACGTGTACATATATTGATCTCGGTGAAACTGCAGTGAGCGGAAAAGTATTTCAATTCGCAATACTTATACATAGTATGTATACCTATAGTTTAAATATAAGAGGTGGAAGAGGTTCCACATGTCGTTCTTTATGGTTATGATTATTATATTGTGTCGACGATGCAGTTTGCAGGTTGAATGAATGAATGAATGAATGAATGAATGAATGAATGAATGAATGAATGAATGAATGAATGACTGAATGAATGAACGCGCAAGGTGGATGAACGGACATAATATCGAATAGAAATGCATCGGGACTTGCGCTGTTATACGGTAGGAGTTTAATAAAGAAAATGTAAACACGATTGCAGGAGGGTTTTTTTTTAGGGGCAGGGCTGACCTCCCATTGTCGATCTATTGTCGATGCATCGTTAAGTTCCCACGGAAAAGTGGGACGGGCATCCGCTACAACGTTTTACCGATAGTCGAAGCAGATTTGTTTTTTTTTTTTTTTTTTTCTTTCTTTCTTTTTATCGATTATTTACGTGAGAATGAAAACTAACTACAAATAAATAAATAAATAAATATATAATTAAAAAAAAAAAATAAAAATAAAAATCTACATGAATAATATATTAACGGAATATTTTATACGACCATATAGAAATTTATATTCCGTTGTATAGATAAAGTTCGTGAAAATTCTGAAATTCTTATATAAGAGAGACGAAAAATAAATAAATAAATAAATACCATGTTATAGAAATATAGTCGAAGTATTTAATAAACAAAGACAGAAGAAAAAAATATATTTATATGGGGAATTCATTCCAAGTGTATGAACCCGTGACCCTCACCCTCTCGGATTTTGCTCATTATTTTTTTTCTATGATTGCTCTCAGTCTAAAAGGCACCCTCAATTTTTTTCCTCAGATTTTTTCAAAACAGCTCTTATTTTTATTTTATTTGTTTTTATTCAAACAAAAACGCCATTTTTTTAAAATCTGACAAAAATTCAGAAAAATCCGTGATTATATGCTAGAATTTTTGAGCTATCACTCAAAGTGGGCAGATTTTTATTTCATATGTTTTACACGCCTTCAATACTGGAAAAATTCTTAAAAATTCGAAAGCAGTGTGAACTCACTTTGAGCAGATACTAGAATACTTTGGTAACCAACCTCTCTAAAATTCTGTTTTGGTTAGCAAAGTATTCCAGTATCTACCCAAAGTGAGTTCACACTGCTTTCGAATTTTTAAGAATTTTTCCAGTATTGAAGACGAGTAAAACATATGGAATAAAAATCTGCCCATTTTGAGTGATAGCTCAAAAATTCTAGCATATAATCACGGATTTTCGTGTATTTTTTCAGATTTTAGAAAAATGGCGTTTTTGTTTTGATAAAAACAAATAAAATAAAAATGAGGGCTGTTTTGAAAAATCTGAAAAAAATTGAGGGTGCCTTTTAGATATATTTTTTTAAAATCTAGCAAT